>JANBVN010000042.1:0-200750 GCA_030052785.1 Coniochaeta hoffmannii | reverse complement strand
TACCTCGGCGGCGCGGCGGGCGAGGCGCTCCTTCTGGCGGTTTCGTTTCTTGGCTGCCTGCCCTCCGGCCCCTCCGGTTGTTGTATGTTGTGTGGTGGGTGGGTGGGAGGGGGAGATGGCCGCGGCGGTGGCCTCGAGTCGGGAGGATAGCTCGTCGTTGATCTTCGGGTCGGGGTGGTGCTCTGGTTCTCGTCCCGCTTGTCGCGGGTCTTGGTCTGCTTCTGCTTCCGCGTCATCTCTCGTGCTGTCCGGGTGCGTGAGCCGCCGCGTCTCCTCCTCCTGGCGCTCTTTCAGCTGCCGCTCGAGCTCGGCGCACTCGTCGTTGACGCCCTTGCGCGTCTTTTTTGTGGCATTCTTTTTCTTCTGCGTGATGCGTGATTGTAGGTCTCGTTGCTCCTTCCTGTGCCGGGCTTGCAGCTGGTCTAGTGTCTCCTGTGGTTCCTCCATAGCCGTTGGGGCCTCCTGACGTACTAGGCTGTAAGGTGGGAGTGACAGCTCAAGGTTGGAGATGGTGGGGGTTGAATTTTGGGTGTTTCATTGTGGGGGCATCTTCGACAGGAGTTCCGCCGTGGTCCATCGGTACAGCCAGCCCATGCGAGTGCACGTCAAAAGTCATTGGAAGACATAATTAGGTATGAAGTTAAAGCTCATGTATGATCTAAGGCTCCGAGACCTTTGGAGAATCTCAGCGACGCTATATATACATATGGTATTGTTGTGAGAAAGCAGGAAATTAGTCCGCCATGAGTGGCCCTGTCGTGGGTAGCCCCCTATTCCATCTTTTGAACCCTGACCATCAAATAAGGTAACTAAATAAAAGCAGAAAACAACGCATCATGGCCTGAAGGCCAATGTGGTATATAACGGGGCGGAAGTTCGAAGGAAGAAATGAAACTGCATGACATCTCGACACAATCCCCGCGTAAAACGACACAACGAACAAGTGGTGAGAAAGCAATAGACTCCAAGTACTCCATAACCCCTCGCCTTCCCTCTTCACTTCGTCTTGCGCATGCGAGCCAAGACGAGAGATAACCATGCCATCTTCAGAACACGGACAAGGCCAAAACGGCAGACACTCGTAGCAATAACGAACTCACACCGAGTCAGGCCCTGCCAGACCAACATCCCAAAAGTAGTCCCTAAAAGCCTTTGAAGGGGTCCTCTCGCGCGTACCACTCGTCCAGGTCGTCCGTGCCGCGTGTTCCTCGCGAGTGATAGCTGTCCCGGTGTCGGCTCCGGCTAGCCCGCCGCCGCATCTCCTTGCTCCTCCGCCTGGCCACGCGGCGCGTCTCGTCCACCTCTCGAGGGCCGTCCTCGAGGTGCGGGAACGCCAGGGGACTGATGAAGGCCTCCATGCGCATGGTGCCGATGGCGTCGAAGAAGTTGTTCATCACGGCGCCGCTCGGCCGCGACGAGGCCTCCGATGTGCGTACCGAGCCGTTGGTGCTCATGCCCCACGTCACGTTGCTGCTCATATTGCCGCTCGACGCCTGGCTGTAGTTGTAGATGTCCGACGATCCGGCTGTGCCGACGCTGTTGCCGGCCGTGCTGTTGGTCGGCGCGTGGTAGCCCGCGCCGCCCACCGGACCGGAGAAACCGCGGAATGACAAGGGCGGCGGGACGTGGCCGCCGGTGTTGCTGCGCTTGCGGCCGTGGAGCGTCACCTGGTTCGCCCGCTCGTGGAAGCGGGGAATGTACGGAGGCTCTGCTGCATCGCGAGATATCTCTCGCTGGTGGATGGGCAGCGGCGGGAATTCCTCCGGAATGGACTCGCCGCGATAGGTCGGGATGCTCGGAGGAACGCTGTCTGTCTGCGAGGACGCGATGCTGACCGGGCCGGAGCGGGCCACCGACGTCTTGCCCTTGGCCAAGCGGATGGAATCACGTATGCCCGGCTTTCGAACCTTGGCTGACGGAAGTGCGTACTGATCAGGGGTGGGCTTCAGTGCGGTCACTGGCGGTGCGATCTCCGGGATGGCCTGCTGCGAGTGTGCCAGGAAAGAGAGCGAGGTGAGCCATATATAATGCCGGTCCGCACTGGTGGCAGTAAACTTCAGGGCTCGCTGTGGCGTCAAGATGAGGATCGACCGGTTAAAGAGAGGTCCAGAACCCTTGGGCGCTGGATTGTCGTCCTTGACATCAAGTACGGACTGGATCGTCACTGCGTTGCCCGTGTTAGCGAAGAGATCAAGCATGTCAGGCAGGATGTCGGGCAGAATCAGAAGAAACACTTACGCTTGCGTCCCGCCTTGCCCAGCAGAGCGCTTCCGGACGCGGGCTGCTTGCTGCTCCAGAGGATGGCCCTTTCATAAGGCGCCAACCAGACCCATCTCTTGTGCCTGTCGTTGCTGCTGTCGTCGCCGCCCTTGCCGTCCGAGACGCCGAAGGACTTCCGCCTGCGGACATACTTGAACATCCACTCGCCCACCATAGTCTGCGCAATGGCATCCACAACTGACGTCGTCTGGTTCGAACTGCCCACCGAACCATAGCCTGTCTCAGCAGTGTTTGCCGTGTTAGTCGACAGCTGCGGCTGGTGGTGCACTCTGTATTTGGTTTGCGCATCCTTGGAGCGGGGCGTGGTAATGTCGTTATTGGGCATCGGAGGCAGCCGCTCGGGGCTTTCAGGAGCCTCGGTAGAAGGAGAGAACGCAGGTGGCGAGCGGCTGCCCTGGCGGCGGTACTTGGCCTTGCCTGGCAGGGCAGCAGCCGAGCGGACCTTGCGAATACTGCCGGCGCGGTGGTGATTGCGCCCGCCTCTCCTGTGCCAGGGCTCCATCGCCTTTGTGGGACTGGCGCGGCCATCGCTGGGCGCACTCGCGCTGATAGGCGGCTTCCTTGAGCTGGCTCGTGTTGGAATGGGAAAGGGCGGTTCTTGTGGATCTGGCAGACTGGGACTCCTTGCACGTTGATGCGTGGCAATGCCATTCTGGATCATGGCAGCCTTGCGCATCCCGCTCGACCTGCTCGACGGTGCGATGATGGACGAGCGAGACATGGCCTTGGCACTCGATCTGGTGGACCCCGTGGAGTCCCGCTTGTCCCTGCTTTCGGGGATGGTGAAGGCGCTGTACGTCTCTGTTCCCATAGGTCGGACTGAGGCTCTTCCGCTGCTCATGCGCGGCGATATCACTTGCTCTGGTGACGTGGTGCTGCCAGAGCTACGCTTCCCTGGCCTACTTGCCCCAGCCTTGGGACGGGGTGCCGACAGAGCTGTCCGGTACTCAGAGTCACTGAGATCCGCATCGCCAAATTCGTCAACTTCATCCGAGCTGCCGACGTCGAACCCGGCGAAGAGACTGCTGATCCGATGTGGCCTTCGCATTGGCGCCCTCTGGCTAGACAGCGGACCGTCATCGTTGTTTCCGGGGTAGGCATCGTACGCCTCATCCAGTTCCATCGACGAGATAGGAGGAGACGAAGGCGTGTCGGTCAGGCTCCTCTTGCTTGCCAGTCGCCTTGGATTTCGCGGTGGAACATTGCCTGGGACGGGCGTGAATTGGCGGGTCTCATCACCAGGCGATCCTTGAGGAGCCGCAGGAGATACAGGTCTTGAAACGATAGCTGAGGGATGCAGGTAAGCTGGGAGCTTGTCGAGTCGTCTGTCCACCCGGATTTCCTCAGTCTGCACCGCAACGGACTTCGACTCGCCCGCGGATAGTAGGGAGACTTGGCAGCCAAAGTCCTTGAACAGCTGAGGAAGTCTGGGTTCGCGAGGAGTCGTAGGACGGCTCGTAGGAGGAATGATGCTGATGCTGGGAATCTGCATAGGGGGCTGGCTGAGGAAAGTGGGCTGCAACGGTGGTGGAATATCGGTTTGAGTAGCAGCCGACACTGTGGCCGTTACAGGCTTCAGCTTCGGGGAGGGAAGCACTTCCCGATATGGCGATTTAGGGGTCTTGGGAGGACTGAGAGGCTCTTCCGCGGTCTGTGATGACCCATTGACCATGAGACGGCCCGCACCCGGCAGCTCAATGGGTGAAGGTCGGGCAATGGAGACCCTCTTTCTCCTCTGGTTGGCTTCGATCTCCCACTCCGCACGGGGAGGGCTCTCGACCTCCAAAGATCTATCGGGTTTGGCAACTGGTGGCTCCGGCGTCGAGGGCTTCGGCGGCACAACCTTGGGCGAAGGGGGCGGTGAGTATTGGACAGCGGAATCTGTGTAGGTAACCTTGACGGGTGTCTGCTGCTGTGTCTCGTCGTCCTCGCGAATGATGTCGCCCTCAAGCCTCTCCAGGGTTGAGTGGTGGAAATGTCTTCCACGGGCCGCGCTGGCTGGTCGCATCAGGCTCTCTGTGCTCTGGTTCCGGCGGTGGGTCTTGGACATGACGCTGTCACGGCTGCCGTTCCGCATATGGTAGTTGTGAGAGAGGGCGCTTTGCCGGCCATCGTAATCTGTTTCGTCATCATAGTCCCCGTCAAAGTTGAGCTCGTCGGCGAGCGAGTGGCCATTCGGTTTCCCGGCTCCAGTCATGGTAGAGAAGCGAACACTGTTCGTGATGCTCATGGTCCGGATACTCGTCGCATCGTTCTCCCTGCCGCTCTCCTCCACCTCGCTCTCTGGCGCATCGTGCCCGCCATTTGCGTTAGCCGCCTGGAAAGCGGCAACCTCGTCGAGCAGAGCCTTGAGTCGGCTCTCGGCAACGTGGATCTTCCGTTCGTACTTTCGCTTCTCGTCTTCCCACGCATCCTTCTCCTTGGCCCACTGGTCATGGACTCTTTGCGAGTCGTCCTCCTGACTTTTGAGCTTCTTCTGGGCTGCCTCTAGCCTCCGTTTCGTCTCCGCAGCTGTGTCAACGGCCTCGTCTCGCTCGCGTGCAAGCTCACCAAGGGCCGAGGATGTGCCACCCTCAAGCAGTGCTAGTTGACGCTTGAGCGACCTGCTCTCCTTGGCTGTCGACACGGCAGATGCCTGAAGAGCCTCGGTCTCTTCCTTTGATTCATGGAGAGCTGACTCGAGTCCGTCAATGATCCTGATCTTCTCCTCCTGGTCCCTGCGGAGGTTCAAGATCTCGGACACCAGATTCGCGTGAAGTGTCGGTGTGAACCGACGGGGATCCAGTATGCTCACGCTCTCATCGGTGCTAACATCCCGAGAGGACCTCTTGGACCCATTCCGGTCTCTAGGCATTGGCGGCGGCGACGAGCTCTTGGGCGGAGTCGCGGATCGGCGCGACTTCCTGGAGCTCCGTGATGGCGTCCGGTATGGGGTATCCGCAGGTGTCGGCAGCGACACCACAGCAGGCGTGCTGCATTCGTCCTCGGTCTCCCAAACAGCCATGATGGACGTTAAAGGGTCTTGTTCGGAGACCGCCGGTCCGCCCAGGTTTCACTCTTCAGAGGAAACCTCGAGATCCCATATCATATTCTCCGAGGCGTCTCCACCCGAACTGCGAATGCCAGATGGATCCTTGCAGATGATGAATTGTTTCGGGAGTTGTGAGAAGGGATCAAAGCTCCTTGAAATTGCTGCGGTGACCCCTGTTGACACCCAATCTTAGGGGGGGGGCTCAATCGGGAATTCGCATGAACAGACTGGGATCCTGTCCCCGCCATTAGCAACGCTCTCTACACTGCCTTTTCCCCCCCAAGCTGTCAAAAGGAGGCAAAAGCGCTGTAAGTCGCCCATGCAGGTGCGGATTGCCGTGCGGAAGACACAGTGGTCGCGGGCAAAGACAAGAAGACGCACATGCAATGATCGACTGATTTGCTTCGTCAGTTTCACTGGAAACTGCAACGAAGGTCCAATTGATTAGAGAACTCGGCGGCCTGATAAACGACCCGTGGCACCCCTGTGTCATATCATGGGCTCATAAGGAAAGGTTTGTGGTGGACCTGCGACTCGGGACGACTGAATGAACCAATCTCACACACCTTAACGCCTGTCTTATGACATGCGATCCAGGTTTCCCCTTTGTCTAGGCTAGTCGGGGTTGTCTCGCACAAGATAGCCGGGGGCCGAACTCGAAGGGCGGACGATGGCAGATTCGCGGCGGTTTACGTTGATGGACTTGAAAGACTTCGAAGCGTGATGATCTCCTGTCACAACAAGTAGGTAGGTCTACCTGCGCACGCGTGTCATCGGCTGCAGTTGGCGGTTTGGCGTGGCTGAGGATCGCCGAAGCGCTGGGGGTTGAAAGGACAGTGACAGTGACGTCCTGGACGAAAAGAATCAAGGAGAACTCGGTGATGGGTCGATACCCGTACTGCATGCAGATTGACTGGTTAGCATCAACCTAGGGTCTCCAGAGACATCAAGTCGCACAGCGGTCCGGCCGCCGTGCATCGGGAAGTTGCGCCTGCTGCGAACTGTCAACGGGAACTTACATAGTTTCACAGCACCAAGGCCTTGAACACTGTGGGCGATTGAGTCGACAAAGTAGAGGTCGGAAAGAAATAGGTAGTCTAAGGGCTTAGCAATGTCTCTACCAGTCTTCTATCGAATCCTGGGCCGTAGTATCGGGTTTCAATCGCAGATAGAACGCTTCAGAGCCCTAATGATATCTGGTCGCGCTGTAAAAGTTGGGACGTGCCGAAAATCGGGAGGATGCTGGGACAGCGTTCTTCGAATCCAGGTACCGGCGAAGAAAAGAGAAATGAATGTCTAGACACCAGACTCAAAGCCAGAGATCGTCCTAGAGAGAAAAATAGCATCCATCGGCCGAGCATCGAACCGTCGGTTCGAGTTCCGAAGAGTCCAAGTGCTGTGGATTCTGGGGCCCTGGGAGTTTTGTATCACTGGCACATGCCCAAAGCCGGAGCCAGGGGAGCTACGAAGTACAGTGGAGGCTTCTGGTGGTACGGCGCTACACGGGCCAGCTGCAGCCTCTATCAGCATGCAGGGTGTAGGCCGGTTCCTGCACAATCTTCACTTGTGAAGACGCGGGCCAACTGGTGGAAGTGTGTCACTGCTGCTGCTGGTGCATCTCCAGAAACACGGGTTGATATTGGTGAAGCCTGCCTTGCTGCCCTGTCTTTTGGTCCTCCCTCTTTGCGACAAGTCTACAGCACATGCGCAGCCTAAGGTACCTTTCAGTATCTAGCTTCTTCACCGTTTTATTACAAGTACGAAAGGATACGGGTGCCTTGACGGATACCTTAGAGAGGGGCCGACAGCAGGTCCGGGGCGTAGAACTCAGAGCTGGGGTCGAGTCCTTCACCCAGAATCTTGGGATCAGCAGGGCTTCGAATCGAGGGAACACTGCCAATGTTAGCACGAGCATGGGTCCATTCCCCCTGAGACCTGCTGAGCTTCCCAGTTCTCTTCCCTGACGACTGAGGACTGGTTGTGCGTGCTCTGTCCTGCTCCTGGAAGGTCACACAGGATGCGACCTCCAAATGTCAATGAGTGCTGCAAACATTGGACATCAAGTCGAAAGTGTCGAGACGACGAGGAGCGCGCTAGACAAGGGATTCGGTGGGGTAAAGTAATCTTCAGCAAGAGAGGACCCTGGGGGCAAGCGATCCGAGAAGGAAAGAGCGCCCCGCTGCGCTAAACCTTGTCGAGATGTGGTCAAGCTCATGTGGGGCGGGAGCTTGTGATAGCCGCAAAATGTCGAATGAGACGGCCCTGTTGGAAAAAACTTCAATTTCCTCTGGCCTGGTACCTCTGCAGATCGCGAGCTTTTCGGGACCTGAGCGTCTGGTTGTGGTGGAGCAGCACGAGCAGTACGTATTGTGTAGCAACTTTGCAAGGCGGCCGGGCTCTGCGGCGGAGGAAAGGCGTCGGTGTTTGTCCGACTCCGACGCCAGCAGTCTCTTTCTCTGTCGGACGACGAATCTGTCACCATGTCTTGGATGGAGCTCGTCCGCCCCGGGGACGTTCAATTGGTCGTAAACCAGCTCGGCATTGTCACGTTGGAGCACTTCACCCTGCTCGACTTGATCATCTTGAGGGTTGAGGGCCACGTTTCGTTGGAGGAAAGCTGATCCAGGCCAGAGACAAAGAGACCGTCCCGCCAAGATGGACAGACTGGAGACCTGTCTCGGGAAGCTCCCATTGTTCAAAAAGCTGTTGCAACTCTAATTCCACTACCACGTGCTGAGAGAACCCGCCATATTGCCGCCTTCAGCATCTCGATCGTGGGGCCTGGTTGCATAACAACAACAAGCATTTCATCAGAGGAGCTCAACGGTCGCTTTCTCAGGCTCGATCATGGCCTTAAGCCGAACAGGAACTCCGAGCCTGGAGGCGTGGCAGTGAACCCCCTTTTTGCAAGTCGCGTCACGCTTCGCGGTAGCTTGACGCGGGGCACGAAAGCCACTTGATCCTTCTAATTACAGGGGGCTCTCGGCGGTGTCTTATTCTCAAACAGCTAGCCAGAAAATGGTGTGCACATGTTGCTGTCAAGATCTTGCAGCGTCGCTGTGCCCCCCAAAAGCTTCAATAATCCTTGTTGAACGGACCTATCGGATCAGCAGGCCTCCGGATTCAGCGACGTTGACGGGACCACTTTGCACTCAGCACTGGCCATATCTCTCCCCCGAGTCCCAGCACAACAAGGAACGGCACCAGAGCCACTATGTAATTCGACACTTGGGGTCGCCAAGGCGAGTGACATGACCTCAGCACAAGCGTGCTGCCTCACAGATGTAGCTATGAGGCTAGGGGCTTCAATTGCTCGCGTTCCTGGGCACCTCCAAGACCTTCAGAGGTCCAAGGAACCAGAAACTGTTGCAAAAGGCTGAACTCACAAGCCTGGACGACGAGATCGCCAGCGGCAGTTGCCGTGATGGGATAAGCTTCTCCGGGCCGTTTCAACCCTACAACGGTGCGGTTGGTAGCCGGTCACACCCTCCTCAGCGCTGGGGGAAAACAAAAGCACAGCACAGCACAGAACAGAACAGCAAAGGTGATCGTTCAACCGTTGGCTCTGAGGGGTCAGTAATAAAATGAGCAAGGACGAGCTGACACGGTCGTCACTCGTCACCGACGGCCCTTTACCAGTTCTCAACTGCAAGATGCAGTTTCCATCACACTGAGAAATTGCGACTCGATCAACCAACTGGAAACGAATCCTCGCCCCGGGGTTGCACCAGCCCTCCACGACCACGCGTTCGAGGGCAATTCCACACGAGAGTAGAGGGCTTGGCGAGGCGGAACGCGGTGTTCGGCTTTGTTAGCTTTGTTACCAGCGCGCCTGGAACTGCGCGCGGAAGTCAACCCGGCCGCCGTAGCCTGTGACACGGTGACACCATTACATTTCAGGGCCGCCGCTCTTCCGTAAAGATACCTCACAATCAGCCAACGCCTCTGTCCGACATGCCCTCGATGATTCCACAAAGCCACCCAGTAACGTATTCCCCCGAATACCGAGGCTACAATGTGCAGACTGCAAAGATCGATCGTCCATCACTCTTTCGGGTGATATCGAAACATCAAAGCGTACATGCAGAAAGCGTCGCCCTAACGGCACCTTGCATCAATACCATGCAGTCGTAATTTTTAGTGCGGCCCGGCTAGAGCCCTCGCAAACGAAGCGACATTCTCATGCGATGTAGCGGACTTCTGGCTACATACACCAAGCAGACGCGAGCAACATGTTGATGAGGGATTTCCGTACTACCTAGGTGGTAATCGAACGTCCGCCGGTGTGATGAAACTCGAAGCGTAACATCTGATTAGATCATCCACTTCAATAAAGCGTCGACTCCAACTCGCCGGCGCCGGCAAGGCACCGGATAAAGACAAGACCGGTCTGGAGCCGGTTCGGAGCCGCATGGTTAACGGTGTCGTGCTCTTTGATGTGTACAGCAAGGTCCTGTAGTGATGACATCGTGCTAACGCCCCTGGAGCCTCTTAAAATGATGCCAAACGAGATTCTATCGGGGCTGGCCAGGCTGAACCAGAGGTCAAAGGCGAACCGCAGGGGATATGATAGGACAGGGCTTTCGCTCGGGCAACCGGCCACTGGAGTTGTGAGAGCCTCGGAGCTGTCAGCTAGACGTCCTTGTCTCGACGAAACCATTCATGAGCTGCGTGCCCAGTGACCGCGACAGAGTCTGGAGGGTCAAACACGGAAAGCAATGTGGTACAACGCTATGGTAGACGCTATAGTAGACGCGACGGGACATATTGTGCTCTATCTAGATTTGCGAAGAATGCACCAGCTTTTCCTTCACCTTTTATGCTGTGAAATGCCCATAACTCCGTTTCGCAAAGATATGTCATATCGCTTGTTTACGTGGCCTTCACCACTGATATGGGATACTTGTTCAAGCTCTCAAACAGCTGAATCAACGAGCCCAGCTACGACACACCGTCAGCTTTCCGACCTCCTGGATTGAGCGACAGAGAGGATCAGTGCGATCGTAACTTACCAAGAATGCCCATGATCCTACAAACGTAGCCAATGTCGAGGCATACTCTACATCCGGATCAGCAGAGCCGAAGCCCAGAGCACCGCATAGACAGAAGCCTGTGCCGCCGACCAGGTTCCAGAAGCCGATATGCCAACCGAGCAGATTTGGGGCTGGAAGATACCACTTCTCCTGGGTCTCGAGCATAAACAGCGAGCTCGAGATGATGAAGCCGCTGCCTCCTACCACCTGCGCCATGTCGTCAGCCACCACACACTCTTCGAAGGACAACATGCCTGCTCATTTGATTCTTGAACTCACCTGCGGAACCCAGTATATCCCATTCTCGACACTCGTCGACAGCCCGCCCAGAATCGAAGGCACGCCCACGATTCCGGATATCCAAAAGATGGTAGCGGCAATCATCTGCGTAAGACAGGCCACAAACCCAATGTCACGGAAATAGTGCGTCCGCAACTCGTACCAAGACGGCCACCACGACCATCTTCTCTTCCCCCCGGACTGGGGATGATCCTCCTCCTCCTCCTCCTCCTGGCCGACCCCATCCTCCGCGCCCGATTCCCCACGCTTCCCCCCTGCCCCGACCCGTTGCCGCGGCGGAGCAACACCAAGCAGCGACCGCCGGTTGCCGTGATGGTGCCTGCACTCGGGCTCCCGCTTCGCGACGACCTCGAGGCCATCCCCAGCCTTCTCGAGCTCGTCCTCGGCCTTCCCAAAGCCATTCCCCGCCTTTCCGAGCCCGTCCTCGACGGCCTTCCCGAGCGCCCACCCGAAGCAGTCGGTGCGGTTCTCGTTGACGGCCTCGAGCATCGCCAGGGCCGCGCCCACCTCGAAGACGGTGGCGCCGATGAGGGCCGTTATGCCGCCCCCGGAGGTGACCTCTCCTGGGAACTCGGTCGAGGGCCGGTAGAGGGGGTACCAGACAAAGAAGCCATTGATACACCATACGATGGAGCCTTGGGGGCGTCGGTGTTAGCTTGGTGTGCATCACCGTGCCCTAGATGGTGACGAAACAAACACGAGGACATGTAAACATACCGATGGTGTAGACCAGCGCGACGTCGTAACTCACGTCCCATACGGGATACCGCACAAACATCTTGCCGACCCCCTTCAGGCTCTCGACCAGCGAGCTCGTGGGCCGGAGGGCGGACCTGGTCGCGTACTCTTGCGTGACGGCAATGGCATGGCGGCCCTTCCTGTTATCCCTGCTGCGCCAGACATGGTAGACCGCCTTAGCGGTCGGCTTCCCTTGGGTGTCATCGGCGGCGGCTTGCTTCTCCTCGTCTGCAGTCTGTCTGTCTGAAGTGGGCGCGGGCTTGGCGCCGGCCGGTGACAGAGGGATGTGCCGTCTTGTGGGGTTGAAGCAGGGCAGCGGTCCCCGGCTGTCCTTTGCCCCGTAGTGACGTGCCGTGAAGTGATCCTTTGGACCTCTGTCCATTGTGACTACCGGATCGGGAGATAAATCATATGTATGTCGCGAGTGTAAAAGACGGGTCTCTTGGCATCGTGGTTGGGCCGGCGAATGGGAGGATTGCAATGCAGTACGATGCTTTCCGGTACACACAGCCCGAAAGACAAGTCCCTCGTCTATGATACTCTCGCAGCAGAGCTCCTACGAGAGCAACTCAGCATCCGCGACTCGCAAGCAAAGCTAGTTCCTTTGACGTCAGCAAATTTTCGGCGGTTACAGTCAGCGTCCCCCCCAAAACAAGGACCGGCCGATTTTCACCAGGATCGGCCCCACCAATTGAAACTCGCGTCATCGCCGATTTAGGCCTTTGAACCAGACATGCGCGGCAGCACTTCCGGGTCGGCAGTGCCGCACTCCTTCTCCGTGTTTACAACCCCCGCACCAGCTTCCGGGATTGTCCGGGCTCGAACTGCATCTCGGTGAGCGTGCCGACAGCATCTGTGATTCCAACCTGTCTTTCCGGCAACCTTCGGGCACTTCTCCAACGTTACACGGTCTTTTTAGACGACCAACGGGGCCTGCGAGTGACGAGACTAGGATTACTCTTGTTGATAGCACGGCAGATCAGAGTTGGTTCGGGGAACTCCCTTGCCTTGCATAACAGTGGAGATCCTACAAACAGGCACTGCATCGGAGACGCGACGCATCAGTCACCATGTCCGTCCAACCCCTATCCGGGGTCCGGGCCCTAACATTCGACGTCTTCGGCACGGTAGTAGACTGGCGCTCCAGCATCGTCGACGCCCTCACGCAAGCAGCGGAACGCAAGCTAGCCTCGCCGGACTTCTCTACTCTCCCGGAGCACCTGCAGTCCCGGCTCCGCGCCGTCACGGAGGGCAACCGCGAGTGGCCCGCCTTCGCGCAGGACTGGCGCAAGTCCTACGGCCGCTTCACGCGCGGCTTCGTGCCGGGCGAGACGGCCTGGAAGGACATCGACACCCACCACCGCGACAGCCTGGTCGAGCTGCTGGAGCGGTACCGGCTCGGCGGCGTCTTCTCCGCCGACGAGATCGAGGAGCTGAGCAAGAAGTGGCACTTCCTCACCCCGTGGCCGGACTCCGCCGAGGGTATCCGCGCGCTTGGTGAGGTGGTGGTAACTGCTACGTTGTCCAACGGCAACAGGTCGCTGCTGAATGACCTGAACGAGTTTGGTGGCCTGGGCTTCAGGAAGATAATCTCGGCTGAGGACTTCAAGGCGTATAAGCCGAGTGAGAAGGTGTATCGCGGCGCTGTTGAGGCTCTAGGCTTGGAGCCCGGAGAGGTCGCTATGGTTGCTGCTCACCTGGGCGACCTGAAGGCCGCACAGGGTTGCGGACTCAGGACGGTGTACGTGGAGAGGAATCGAGAGGAAGACTGGGTGGTCGGATCGCAAGAGTACGAAGACGCTAAAGGATGGGTCGATGTCTGGGTGAGAGAGGAGGAGGAAGGCTTTGTTGAGGTGGCCAGGCAGATGGCCATTATCAAACCATCGTGATGGGTGTCATAGGAGTTACTGTTTACAAGAGAGCGGGCTCAATGACCACTAGACCAGTAGCTACCGTTAGCTATCTTGATATGCGCTCGGCAAGCGAGAACATCCGAAGCGTCGCAATGGCGTCATGTCGATCCACATAAAGTGGTTCATCTTGACCCAGAGCGGTAGATGTAGCGAGCTAGCACGACCAGCCAGAACGCTCTGACGATAAGCTAGGCTGGAGCTAAAGGTACCCAGCAGACTACAATGTGGAGGCACGAAAGTATGTATAAAGCCTCCGGCGGACAAGTGGAATTTGACCAGAGCCGCCGAAGTCATAGGGGTCACGACGCCGCTAGCAAGTCACGGGTTCTCTCTGGCTGTCGATCTCCGCTGCAGCTAGGGCCCAATAGCTGGCTCCCAGCGGATTGGCCCGTAGGTACATGCATATCGGCGCTTGGCATGGTGGTGTGTTCGCTTCCCGCTGTGTCGTTCTTTGGCCACCACAGCGAGGCTCCCCGGCGGAAATGCGTAATTGTCTTGTCCTTGGGTGGACCATGTTGGATGGTTCAGCTCTTACTAGTTGCTTGTCCACCAGGGACTCGGCAGCAGAGTGCGCGCTCGGCACTTGAATTGGTCTAGATGATCTTCTCTGTAGACAGGCCGTTCGATGCCGAAGATCGACCTTACCATCCAGTCCTGAATCCCCAGTTACAGCCCAGATGTGCAGAAACTCCTCTTCGAAGTACCCGGCATTCTCCCAATCGACCACATACCGTATTTCCAACGTGACATGGTCGCACACGAGGTTCTGGGGGCCCATATTGCCGTAGTAAAAGACAAGCGACTGCTGTGTGGAGGTCTTGGAGGACCACGTCTCCCTCGGATCGTACTCGGTCACCCACGGCGGCGGGATGACGGTGCCATTGAGCCCGTCCTGGGACGACGTTGGGCTCTTGAGCTGCGGAAGCATGACATCTACAAGAAATGTATCGGCCTTCTGGTTCGCTATAGCCTGACAGGCGTCGCAGCCCTTCTTGGTGTGGCCATCAGGGACGCGACCAAGCTTTGGCGCCGGACGGCAATCCGTCCTTGACATTAGTGAGCCGGATGCCGTCGACGAATTCAAGCTTGATGTAGGTGCTATCTTCGTTCTCTCCCGCTTCGAGGACCTGGGGAACTGGGACCGTGGTCTTCTCTCTGTTGATCTTGAGAGCGGTTGCTTCATTTCGGATGCGCTGAGGCGTCTATTTCTTGCTGGTGTCGACGCCGTAGGTGTTGAAGAACGGCCTTACAGCCATAGACTTTGTGAAGTTTGTCGTTGTGAACGTTCTTGTGGTCTGGGGCTTGCGAGGCATGATGCTCTTGGTCCTGAGGGCCAGCTGATGGACTGACGGCCGAGGGACACCTGCACCATGGTCTCGCCTGCGCTCGTAACTGAGAGGCAATGGGCAGTCAGGCGCGGGTCTTGGTCACATGTATCCTGCTTTCGTCTATCCATCTCGACAGCAGAGGCAACCTTATTAAAGTTGCTTAGCTACCGGACCCTCAGGATTCATCCTTTGGCCTGGCGTCCAGGGAGCTAGCTGCAAGAGGATGGGGTTGCATGAAGGCAGACTTGGGGATGAAGAATGCTAGATCGAAAAAATGAACATGGAAATGTGAGACGGAGGGACCCTTCGGCATTGAGGATCATACCTTGTTCAGCTTGAGCTCTCTGCTTGAACCTATCAAAGGGACGGTGCGCACTACATGTAGCACACTTTTACCGGGATGTACAGTACATACAGTACTCTGTGGTTCCTGGGATCGAAGTACGTAGTAGCGGACTCAGCTTGCATCCAGTGCCATGTAAGAGCAAGAGGCCTCGGTGACCACGATGTTTGTGTCTCCCAAGTCGCTGGTCTGCAAAAGGTTACTTGTCGGGCTTCTGCTGCTTGCCGTTGTAGGTTGGTGCTGCCCTGTCCCTCGTGCAATTTTCTTTTTTTATCCACTGAGCGACTGAGGAGCTTCCCTTTCAAGCCTCGTCTCATCTCGCATATCAAGGAGCCTGTCCCCTTCGGCTGCATCCCAGCCGAGTCTTTGGGTACTCTTACAATCCCATCCTTTCCACCGGATTTCGGTGCGAGATAGCACCCCCAGAGCGCTTACTGCACCATTGGCTGTTGTCTGTTGTTGTGTTTGAATGTTCCCGTCATTCGTCGGTCACTCTCCAGAAGCGAGCGCTAAAACAATAGCGTGCATCGCACCCGTAAATGGCAAGAGGAGGTCCCAGTTCTGGCGGGTTTCAAGCACCTCCGCCTTTTGTAGTGTAGCTTACAAGCACACTTAGCACGGGCCTGGGGACCCCTCCTTCCGGTATCACTTTCCCCATCTCCCCTGCCACCCACGGGCCACATTGCAGCCAGTTCGCTCGCTATCTCAACGCCGGGATCCCTGGCGGACTGGCGGGATTCGAGAGCTGCTAGGAGCTGCAGCTGCCCGTCGTCCCAAAAGGCTCACAGACCGAACCATACCATCCATGGGACAATCGGTGCAATCCAGGCCAAGCTCCATCGGGCCATCCAAACCTGAACGGTCTGAATGAACCCTCACCAAACCTCGAAACCCACCCACCCTTCTTTGCTCCACATCCTATCCCTCTGCTGCTCACCTCAAACATACCCTGTTATTGTCTCGTTCTGCTCCTCTGCTGCTGCTACCTCACACCTGCTTCTGCTCCTTGTTCCCCCCTCCACTTGATTCTGGCCCAAAAAAAAAAGTTTCTCAGAGGAGGAGACGACATCTTCCCGGTACAACACCTCCTTTTTTGCGAGCCAACGACAACAAGAGACAAGAAACCGCTGCTCGACTGACGACATCGGCAGGTCTCGGACCACTTCAGCAACGAAAGCTCTCCCGCATCGGCTCTTGGCCCTTCTGGCTTCTGCCATCTGGTGCTCCGAGCTCCTCTCTAGCTCCTCCTTCTCCTCATCCGCTAAAGAGAAGCTAAAGCCACAACCCACAACTCCAAACCCCCTGGGCAGAACAAGGGCTTATCTACTATCTACCTGTCACTGTTTCGCCCTTTTCTCTCCCGCCCCTCTCTTTCCATCTCTCCGTGCTTCAACTCTTCCGACCGCCACGAGCCTTCATTTGCTCCGGCAGCTGAGGTTACAGAGTTCGTGTCTTCCTGGCTTCGCGTTCGCGGGTTCGTCGCGACTCGCAGCCGTGCCGTCAAGATGGCGGGCAAGATGGTGCTTCACAAGCTGGTGGTGCTGGGAGACGGTGGCGTAGGGAAGACGGCTCTGACCATTCAGCTGTGCCTACAACACTTCGTTGAGACTGTATGTCACACATCCCGTTCACACTAGCCCTCTCCTGGATATCTCGTTGCTAACGTGTGTGGCGGCGCCAGTACGATCCGACGATTGAAGACTCGTACCGAAAGCAGGTTGTCATCGACGGCCAAGCCTGCATGCTGGAAGTGCTGGATACTGCGGGTCAGGAAGAATACACGGCCCTCAGGGACCAATGGATCCGAGACGGCGAGGGCTTTGTGCTCGTCTACAGCATATCGTCCAGATCGTCATTCTCGCGGATCAAGAGATTCCACCACCAGATCCAACGAGTCAAGGAGTCGGTACAGTCGACGCCGCCATACCCACATTCGCCCATCTCGGCCTCCGGCTCGCAAGCTCCTGTGCCCATCATGCTGGTCGGCAACAAGAGCGACAGAGTAACGGAGCGGGAGGTATCGACACAGGAAGGACACGCCCTAGCACGAGAGCTCGGCTGCGAGTTCGTCGAGGCATCGGCAAAGAACTGCATAAACGTCGAGAAGGCATTCTACGACGTGGTCAGGATCCTACGAAGGCAGCACCAGGCTGCGATGCGGCCGGCGACACAGAACAACACAGGACGGCCTCCGCGGACAGGAAGCGGGGAAACCGGCCCGCCACGAGGTGGCGATCGTTACCGCAGGAACAATCGCGGTGGAGGTGGAAAGTGCATCGTCCTATGAGACTTCTAACGACAAGGTGCAACGTCGAGCGCTGTGTTAAGTGTCTCTTTGGTGTGGGCGACGATTGCACGGCCCTCGGTGGGCATATCTTTTCGGAGCGCCCTTTTTTATCTTATTTTATGGCGGACGAAACCTCGCTTCAACCGGCAGCATGAGCCGTGGCCCGATCCCCTTCCTTCGACTGGCAATATCATCGGATTCTCTGCTCATATTTTTCTTCCATGCTCTCGTACCTGCTCTCGACACGGCGAATGGCGTACAAACCAAAAGAGATATCAGATTTGGCGGCCAGTGTTGTCTGATTTTCCTCGAGGAGACCATGAAGGGTTAAAATACTACCCTACGGTAACTAGTGCAGACGCACTTCGGCAGGTATTTGTTCAGTGTCGCCGAGTCTTGGAAGGCACTTTCCTGCTGCCAGGCGACACCTCGGTTTGGAAAATATCGGGTCGATCGCCATCCCATCGAGGCCCTGGACCAGAGGGTACACTGCAGAAGGCGGAAAAGATGGAGCGCATTTCAGAGATGGCATCTACAGGAAGCATCTAATACCTGGGCGGCTCTCAGGGGTGGACAGGAGGGAGCATGAGCGGCGACCTTTCTGTTGGGCATGTCTCTCAATGTTGTTCCGTATCATTGCTCAGTACCTACCTTACTGAGCCATCACAGGAAATGACCAAGAAAGAGTGTCAATCTGATATACGTGTTCCCTTCCACCAATCACCTCCGCTGTGTTATTCTCGTGGCCGACCTCGTTCTTCCGTCGCCAACCCCAGATACATCGTTGCCAAACTCCCCCCGGAGAAGCCAAAAGAACCCCGCGGCGCCCCTGTCGAGTTCCTGGACCGAGCTTATTTTCTCGAGTTTTCTCCTCGGTCCAAACGCCCAGCCGAGCCAGTCGCAGTCGCGTTTCTTTCTTGGACAACTTACACGTACGTAGAACAGTGTCAACAAACGCTTGATTCGGGCAATGCTTGACGGGCGTCCAAGAAACCCTACGGCTCTTGATCCCGACTCGCATGTTCAGGATCCGGACAACTGCAAGCCAGGTCGTATGGCATTGGACTCTCTGGCACTGCGCCACGGTCGAACAACGCTGGCTTGATTGCGGCTTGGTGGCAGGGCGCACATTTTAACAGACCGTCATCTTCTGGATTTCGACGGCAGCGTCGTCTTCTGCATTGTACGCAACGATGAGTCTGAACCGATGTAGGTACAGTTTGCTAACACAGAATAGCACATTCAATTAAAAATGAAGGATTGTCTCCCCCCCAGGATTGCCAAATGCGCACACTTGCTTGCCTGGCCAGCCTGTGACTTGGCCAATCTGATATCTGGAACCTCTGCAGCCCAAGACGGGCGTGCTACGTTTCGCAGGCCTTAAGCTTACAGCACAAGCCAAGCGGATAGTCACCGCACGGTAGCGTCCCTCCTACGGCCGAACGTAGAAGTCTCCGAGGACCATGCCGCGCACCCGTTGATGCTCCATGTCTAATCCCGTAGTCATCATGAATAAGCTCCGGCGATGCTCCCGGTTCAGCGACCTTCCGTGCTCTAACGGTGTGACACAGGGCAACCTGAAGCACGCATCGCCTGGGCGTTGAGCATCGTGTCCATCGTCCACAAAGGACGCGAGAGCACGCAGTTTCTCCTCTGCACCAGGAATACAAATCACCGTCCCGGCCTGATCGCAGCCAGACCCCCTAGCGGCGATCATCGGCCACATCCGACGGGAGAGATACAGCCTAGACGATAAGGATCTGTGCCCATTCTTTCACCTGGCTTTGACTCTGCACACGACTTGCAGGTCACACACAAAGAACATGGGGAGCGGGATGATGCCCGGCACGGATCGTCTGTGCGCAACACCTTTGACGGGAGGATGGAACTCGCTCTGTCCCGCGGCTAAAAAGGCGGCTTCAACGGTCCAAAAGCCATACACTACGACACACTAGGTAGGAACTTCTTCCGTCACCTATGCGTGTCAATGATGGATGTCTGCCGTCACAAAGCTGGGAGGATGGGCGCAACTGCACGGTTGAGTAGCGAACGTTCGAAGCGACGGTCCGACTGTTGTAGATGCTGCTAGACCGCCTCCATATACGACCGGCAGCGGCCAGACTATGGATATACGTACATCCAATCTACATCGAAGCAGTTGGCGGCTAACACCGGACCTGAGAGATAGCCTGTGCCTCGTTTTCACCAACAATGCGCCAAGTAGTGCAGGAGACTACTGCATGACGCTGGTGCGAACATCCCTCTGCTGCTTCACCGGTTTCTTTGGCGGCTTGGACCTTATGAGAAAGGCCCTTGCAGGAACATCTCATTCTTTTCCCGGGCACCGCTACACCGGTAGATTTCGACCTCTGCAATACCAGACGTTGGATATAGGGAATCCTTCCACCTACCGTGGCTGGGTAAGTAGTTGTACTCTTGCTTGTCCTCTGATCTTCGATGCCCTTGTGTGCCTCGGCCCCCTAGACATTGGCCTCAGTTCACAGCCACCGGCCGGCAACATGCCGTCCACCAGACACATCCTTCAGGTACAACGGCGTTTGTGCTTCGAAGCTACCAATGTCTACTGCAACGGCTTCACCCGCAGATCTGTCGTAGCTGTGGCACCTCGCCTCTACCACTCGGCTTGCTCACTAAGCGAGGTGGCTTGCAGCTTTCTTCCACTACTGTTGGCACCAACGGACGCCGCATGCTGTAGTGTCGGACGTCACAAAGGAGCATAGGAGATATCACATTCTCTACCTCAGCTGCTGTACCATAGGGGCCAACCCCACGCTTAAAAGGACCCCCACGCAGCACAGGAGGCACACAGCGAGAACACTATTACATACTTGAGCTCCTCTTCTGCCCCCCCTAAGCGCGGCGCACCGAGACACAGAATATCTGCTGCTCCGCACATTGGGATTCGCTGATGTCGCCTGACCACCATCTCCTTCCCATCAAGGGCACATACAACTCGCTGCAGACACACAGCATGCCCGACGTCAGCTAAAGTTAGCAAAAATACCCGTGGCGTGTCAGTTCGTTCCACTGCAGGCGGGCGTGACTGTCACGCCCCAAGCAGGCTGAGCGTAGCCTTCCTCCGTCTGTTTCTGCGGAAGCCGCGTTGGTTTCATGCTGTGGCAAGGGCTGACAGCATGATTAGCATCCCGACCCTGTACCGGTACCACGGCACCCCACATTGGACCCTGCCAGCCGGGAGGCCAGGGAGGCCCAGCAATCGCTCCGAGGAGTTCCAGTTTGCCGAAAGGACAAGGGGATTGTCGGTGAGAGTATTCGGCAGGACCGGCGTCCACGGTGTCCAGGCTGTTGACATGACTGGTCCCAGCACTTCCAGGAAGTGCCCGTGGTGTTCTGTCTCGGTCTTCCTGGATAGGCTATTTTCGGGTCTCTGGTGCTATCGATCTGCTTCCCCTTCTCAAGCCGAGAAAGCTGCGATATCACAACGCGGACAAGTTCCCGGGGTGAAAGTCACCATACTTGCTCCCAAGTAGAATCGGCTTTAAGAACGCTTGCGTGATGTTGGTTTTCGGAAATCGCGATAGCTCTCTCACTTTTGCCGGGCGGACTCCCGTATTCGGGATCCGGCAGGTATATGCAACGGGCCGTATGTAGGCGTGCCGACGTCTCTCATCCCGTCTCCGGACAGGTTATCGGGTCCCGGAACCGGTAGCTCTGCCCGCAGCCTATCTCGCGTATCTTGTTGGAGCAGGGCAGTATCTCGAACTACTTCGTACGTGCCTACACTGTCGGCCAATAGTTCGATTCTAATTCGCTCGCGAGTGAAACTATTTATTCAGGTCTCCGGACGTTTCCGGCGCCATGCGTGTTGGCCTATCAGTGTCTGCAACAAGTGGCTTGCTGCTATGACTTCAGATGCTTCGACATGTCGACGTGATACTCGTGCCAGAGCCGGATGAATGAAAGGACCCGAGCTCGAGCCGGAGCGATGTCGCAGTTCAGTCCTTTTGGGTGATGGTGAGAGTCCAAGCAGAGGCGTCACTTGGGCAGGACTGTCACAAGATGGTGAAGTCGTGTTACCAGTCCGGCCCACTGAAGTAAAACGAAAGTAAAGCAGGCCTGCTGACGATGTTTCGTGTTCAACCTCTACGGCGATGAGAATCAGATATCACGACTGCTCAACCTTGGTAGGTGACTGTCCTTGTTACGAAATTCCACAGAGGGCCTAGCTGACATATGGGTGAGCAGACGAGCTTGAACACAAGACGCGAGTTGGTGGGGCTATGGTCAAGCCCATGGAGGAGCTCTATGCCTGATCCAAGTCTACGGCAGCATATTTCGCCTGACAGGAGCTCGACCCGCGCAGCAAGGTTGTCCCAGTGACAGACCAGCTGCACAAGGCCGCGATCGAGGTTGGCATCGACATGCGTGTCCAGACAATTACAAGGGATTTATTGAGGACTTGGTCTAGACACTTCAGTTCTTCGAAATGTGGTGGAAATAGCAGTGTCGCTGTTTCGACATCAGCGCTGTTATGCTCGAGTGTATACCGGCTCACGATCCACTTGTCTCGGCGACTCGAAGAAAGCTCACCTTGAGCGCCAGAGTCAAAAGTCGTGGATGTTTACTGATTAGAACAAATGGTACTTCTAATGGGATACTACCTTCTGTTATGGTCGTGTCCTGTAGTAATGTAAGAAAATATCTGCCATGAGTGACAGATGGACACCACCACCAACGGGGCGTTGCGGAAAGAGTTCCGATACGATCGTCTCCAAAAGGGCGTAGGGCTTATCTCTTATCGCAGTGGCGCCGTGGGGCAGCATTTTCCATGCCGCCATATCGCTGTCTTCGCAGAGAAGACAACCACTTAGACTCTATACCTAGACTAGCACTCCATTGCATACTCTGCGACCTTTCAACAGATACACCGAACCTCTTTGAACCCTCACAAAAGCTCCAAGATGCCCCGCGACCCCCTCATAGGCCTCGTCGGCAAGCCGAGCGCCGGCAAGTCGAGTACGCTCAACTCGCTAACCGACGCGACGTCAAAAGTTGGTTGGTACAACCCGGCATGACCGAGAGACAAGATGTGGGAAAGAACCGCAAGCGCTGATACAAGTCCTCCGTAGGAAACTTCCCGTATGTCCAGTCAACGTCCTCATCCACAGCCAGACCCCGAGAGCTAAACCCCCCTCTTCCCGCAGCTTCACAACAATCGACCCCCAACGCGCAATAGGCTACCTCCAAGTACAATGCGCCTGCGCCCGCTTTGGCTTGCAAGACAGGTGCAAGCCCAATTACGGCTCCTGCACCAACGGTCTGCGCTCCGTCCCCATCGAGCTCCTCGACGTGGCCGGCCTCGTGCCCGGCGCGCACCAGGGCAAGGGGCTGGGCAACAAGTTCCTGGACGACCTGCGGCACGCCGACGCCCTGATCCACGTCGTCGACGTGTCGGGCACGACCGACGCCGAGGGCAAGAACACGCGCGGCTACGACCCCTCGGCGGACATCGCCTGGCTGCGGTCCGAGATTGTCGCGTGGATCCGGGGCAACCTGATGGAGAGGTGGGGGTCCATCCGGCGGCGGCACGTGGCCGTCAAGGCCACGGCGGTCGAGACGCTGCAGGCGCAGTTCTCGGGCTACGGCAGCACGGCGGCCGTCGTGGCGCGGACGCTCGACCGGCTGCACCTGCGGGAGCCGCTGGAGGAGTGGAGCGACGAGACCATCGACCGCGTGGTGCAGGCGTTCACCGACGAGAAGTTCCCGACGGTCATCGCGCTGAACAAGATCGACCACCCGGACGCGGACAAGAACATCGCCAAGATTGCCAAGATGCAGGACCCGAACACCATTGTGCTCTGCTCGGCGATATCGGAGATCTTCCTGCGCAAGATGGCGCAGCAGGGATACATACGGTATACCGAAGGCAGCGAGTTCGTCGACACGAGGGAAGATCTCATAGCGGACGGCGACCCCGACGGGGGCGGGCTGAAGGAGCTGGACGAGAAGAACAGGAACAGGATAGAGAACCTCAAGGACATGGTGCTCTACCGGTTCGGCTCGACGGGCGTCAACCAGGTGCTGTCGAGGGCCGCCGAGCTGCTGGGGCTGGTGCCGGTGTTCCCCGTGCGGAACACGACGACGTTCCAGTCTGGGGCGGCGGATTCGAAGGCTGTCTTCCGCGACTGCGTGTTGGTCAAGAAGAACACGACGGTTGCCGAAGTGGGGAGGAAGATCATGGGTGATGCGCCCATTGCGTATATCGAGGCTCCCGGGGGGATACGTGTAGCCGAGGACCAGATCGTGTCGGTGGGGAAGAACGACGTGAGTGATGCTGTTGGCTTTAACTTGGAGGTTTACTGACTAACCCTCAAACTAGGTGCTGTCTTTCAAGGTCGGACGTGCATGAAGGGGTTTGCAGCATACAGCGACGTTTATTGCGGACGGTTGCGGCGGACTACCAGAAGCATCTAGACATCTTCGCCTGTCCGTGTGATGTCTCTGATGGCTCTGCGATGCCATGAGGAAGGGCTGTTGTAGATGGATGAGCAGGTCAAGGAGGGCTGCAGCCTGGATCAACAGAACCTGACGAGCACAAGTGGGGTTGAGCTCATCCATCGTGTCCAAGCCACATACACCCGTGGACGTTTTGAGGGTGATATAAGCGGTAACCTGAGTGGCCTGCCCATCTAATAGGTGTACAACGCCTTCCACCGAGGAGACACAGGGTTCATGGTGTTGGATGTGCAAGGAGAACCACCTCCTAAA
Organism: Coniochaeta hoffmannii; assembly: GCA_030052785.1. Classification (NCBI taxonomy): domain Eukaryota; kingdom Fungi; phylum Ascomycota; class Sordariomycetes; order Coniochaetales; family Coniochaetaceae; genus Coniochaeta; species Coniochaeta hoffmannii. The sequence continues at coordinate 176,747 of JANBVN010000042.1, read as the reverse complement.
TTCGAACGTGGTGAGCGAGAAAGGGGTTGTTCGAGTGGCTGGAGTGATCTTGGCTGTGTACAGTGCCAGGCCCGAGGCACCTCTTCGGACTACGCAAAATATCTATGGCACATCCAGGCACCATTTCCCGTTTTCCGGGAGCTGCGCACGTGTATGCGGTGCTGAATTGGAGAACGACATTGGACGGCCTGTCAGGCCGTCTCGCTTGTGCAGCGTTGTTGTAACATCGACCATGACAACTCACACGGACGTAGCCCACAGCCCAGCTTACTCGGCGAGCTGCTAAGTGGTAAGCTGACTTGCGACACAGCCAGCAATCTTTACGTGGAAAAGAGACAGTCAGGAAGTACCTTAGTGTAATAAGATGAATTTGCAGTTGGGTATCGCTGATTAATTAAGTGCCAGACCGCTGGTCGACGACATGAAGCCCTCCCAAGAAACCTGAATCTCGCGGATGCCCCAAAGCTAGAATAAGCAAAAGAAAGAGAGCACATCGCAAACCAAAGGAAATACAATCATGCGTTCATAGCGCCGTTGCCCATCCAGCCGCGGACGTATCCCCGTTGGTTGCAGCGAAAGCAGTGAACAAGCTGTGCATTGTATCTTTGAATCGGGAAGTACTCGGTCCAGCATGTTCTTCCTCTGCTTGGTGCTCTGGAGCTGTTGCAACGCTTGCACCTTCGTCCGGACTCGTTGGCGGGGTCACTGGCGACGAGGGCGGGGCAACTGTCGTGGTCGGTGAGGTTGCAACAGTTGTCGGGGCTGATGATGATGAGCCATAAGACGGTCCGGCAGGTGCGATGATGTCTTCATCTTGTTGAATCTGCTGGCCCGCTTGAGCAGCCGGAGCCACGGGAGGCTCCTGGGGCGGCTGGTTGTCTTTGTCCGAGTTGTCGGCCAGTTCGATGCCATCATCCAATCCGACACCCTCTCCGGTACTGCGGCCGCACCGAAAGCAGCAGCAGAGGTTCTCGCAGTCCCAGTGGTGACGCTTCCGCAATTCATAAAAAGACGCCCTCTTCTAAAGATTAATAGTCTTCTCCTCCACAATCCTCATCCCGCGGTTCCTCTCGCCTGGAGAACCCTAATACTTCAGAATGATATAGAGAGCATGGATGATTCCCGGGATGTAACTAGAGATTGCAGTGTCAGCTTGCTTCCGAGCCGTCCTAGATGGTGGTTCGAATGGAGTGGACTTACCCAAGGATGGTGAGCAGGACATTGATGAGAAGGTCAGCGCCGCAGCCACGCTCAAGGAACACTCCGAGAGGCGGGAGGATGACGGCAAGGATGATCTTGCAGATGTCGCTGCGAGAGAGGACAACGAGTAAGCATCTAGTTGCAAAACGCAACCCCCGAGAGTTCCGAGCGTAGACTCGCTGAACCTGGACAGGAAGGGATTGTTTGAGTCTTACCTTGCGGTGAAAGCCATTGTGACGGTATTGGTATTCTAGCGTGTGTAGACTGGGTTGCTTTTGTGGACTGAAATAGCTGAAGTGCTGCTGATCGTCGTCTTAAAAAGGTTCTCGGGCGAGCTTTGTTGTGGTAAGTAAGTGGGAAGTTTGGTTGCGTCAGATGTTGAGAGAGAAGTGGTTCGATGGGAAAGTGGGCGGCAATGGAATTTAAATCCAGCTCGACTACACGTGCTAGTCTGGTCTATTACGAACGTACCTGAGGTACCCGGATGACTGGATTGGCCAGGAAGCAAGGAATCGAAAGGATCTGCTTGGTCTCGGGGTCTTGGTTGCATGTGCATTCATGGAAGTACCTATCGGTCTCAACGCAAGCATGGGCAAGCAAGGGCGCTGGAACTTGAATAAGCGACAACTGCGTCATACACGTCTAACCGTTTTCGACCGAAAGTAATCACGGGCTGCATTGTACGTACTAAGTATCTATCTCCTTCCGTCTCTCTCCACCTGTATTCCATTAGTCGCACATCGCTCTTTCTGCCAGTGCGGCCGACCTTGGCAAGCTCTCGTCTATTTCTGTCCCCGCATCCCAGTCGCATCACTCCCTGTACTAAGCTGAGAAAAGAGACGTAATCAATGCATTTGCGCATGCAGTTGAGACCTTGGGTATCGCGGAGCTCGGGCAACTGCTCATCAATGCGCCTTGCGGAAAGCTCACAGCCCCCATGGAAGCGCCGAGCTGCCGTGGTTCCTCTGAATCCAAAGTCGACATTTACGTCATTGCAGGACAGCAACTGCCGCCGCCTCCGGTCAGGACCGGCATTGGCAAGCGCGTGACTAGCCTGGGCGATCACTGTGGCGTGAGCTTGTGTGGCGTCTGTGGCTGGGCTTCTTGGCATCCGTTGCCAAGATCTTGGTTCGCGGATGTGGAGCGATCTGTTGATGATGACTGAATGACTGCTTCCTGGTGCCGTTGTTGCCGGCTTGAGAGATCGCATCCATGTCGGGAAGCTGCAGGCGCAAAGTCGTAATATTCCATCATGACGTGGTCACACCTTGTCGGTTAGCTCGACCATGAAAGTCGCCCCTGGCTATGGTGCCGCAGTAGGGTAGGTGCATTGAACATGTCGTCTGGTGGCTGAGCCGTCCCTTTGCAAGCGAGGTACCTTAGCCATTGTTGATTTGCTGCACGCCGGATCCCGTAAGGACTTGGAATACGGCATAGGGAACTGGGTGTTTTCGAGGCATGTGTTGCAATTGACGACTATACTTTATCACTTAGCCCTGCAACAGCGCGCTGCACGCTGTATCTGGGAACAACCGACCCGGCCGCTCCCCGGAGCTGCCGAGGAAGATCGAGCACCGCATGACCTCGGATATCCTTGCACGATTCCCGTCCTAGATTCAGCCTGCAGGCGACGTTTGTCGTCCAAGTCGACACTCCCCCCCTCTGCGGTGAGACTGAGGTCGGCAGTGATAGTTGAGCCCGAGAGGGTGAAAATGATGGGGATACTTCGGAAAGGGCGGTTTGGATCCGGTGTACTACGGCGACCTGTGGACGCCGTAGGCGTGGAAGTCGGGGATGCGCTACAAACTTTGGGGCGACCAAACCCCTGCCATCCGCGAGAGGTCGTTGGGGATGGTCCAGAGGTTTTCTTGCCGTCTGGGAGGTTGTCCGGAGCAGAAACCGTACTGACAATGGCGTCGAAGCCGTTCCGACTGGTTTGAAAGCACCTGAATCGGACTTCGTTACGTGGATGATGGTGTCCTGGTGTGGAGCACCTGGGCGAGTCCGTCTGCCGGCGGATTGACGTTTCTCCTGCCGTTGAGAAGGTATTCTGGTGCCAGATGAAGAGGCCGACGGTGGATATGGGACGCGGCGCGGGCCCCAAGCCTCGACGAGCCGGCCGTACTGGCCGGCGGATGCGGATGCGGATGCGATGGTGTTGGCGGTGCAAGTGCCGGGGAACTCTGATACCACGGCTCCCGCTGCGTGCGATGCGTGTTAGGCAGAACATCGGAAGACTTGACCGGAAGACCAGCCGGCGATCAGCCATCGGGTTCTTCGCTTTGGCAGTGGGCTTGGTCTCGACCTCGATGAAGCGACAGACGCGACATTGCACACCTCCCAGAACCAGCGCAGGTGAAGTCCTGCATCTTGGGCAGCAGGTTGATATGGAGAAGTGAAGACAGGTGCGAAGGTCGAAATGCCCCTCAAACACTTGGCTGAATGCCTGTTGGCTGTGGCATAGTATTCAAGACGAGAATGTCTGTTGCGCGTTCCCTGCAGCCTGTAGTTAACATGTGCAACCGGTCTTTCCTCGCCGTTTCACACAATGACCATTCAAGTTGCCACTGCACTGAACTTGAAGTTTGCCATCTGAACGGGCATCAACCCAAAGTTTGCTTCTCTTCTACTTCGAAGCGTGATAACGCCGCAACACGACGATTTACAATCCCGTTCTTGCTGGTCTTCTTTCTCATACCTTACATTAAACAGCGAGACGGGCCTTCTGAGTATGCAATCTTGCTTTGTGCAAGCCCTCGGTTGCCGTCCTACACGTTTGACGCAATCAGCGACTAGTCCAGCCACGGCCAGGCACTCTGTGCTCACGGCTTGCAGATAGGCCTGGGCTCATAGTAGACTCTTGCCAGCATCAAGCTTGTCTTTCCATAGGAGAGCCATTGCAGAAGCAAAGGACGGTCATGAGTTCATCCTGCAACCCCTATGCTCATTCAAGTCCCTGAGTAGTAACTGATGCCCGTCTGCAGGCTAAAACGCCAGGTCCCACAGCTCCGCAGCCGCCCAGAAAAAAGGCACCGTCCATAATGCACAAAATGGCCGGCACCCCCCAACAACCCTCGCCACAAGCGGGCGATCGACTCCTCTCTCGTCTCCTCCTTAGCTCAGTTGGCTAGAGCGTCTGACTGTTACCCTATCTCTCGGGACAAGCAACATATCAGGAGGTCCAAAGTTCGAGCCTTTGAGGGGGAGATGGATGTCCTTTTGTCTCGTTCACGGTGCGTCTGATGCTGACTTGGGCGTATCATGCTGGCGAATTTTTGCAGGCAGGTTCTCAGGCGCCGGAGTTACTGTGTGTGCAGGTCCGGTTAGGTCCTTTTGCCCCTTTCATGGTGCTCTTCATGTTCTTTTGGCGACTTTGGAGTCCGTCTCAGCATTGTGCTGGTAAGTTTTTGCAGGCGGTATCGCAAGGACAAGGGTTAGGGTTGCACATGGCATTTGAGGCTGGTGGGTCCGGAATCTGGAAGCCCCCGCTTCGCAACATTCTCTTGCCGTAACCCTAAAATTTCGCGACAATTTGACACCCACAAGCCCGGTATTTCAGCAGCTCATTTCTCGACGACAAAGCCAACTCACCACCCCAAGCTCTCACGGCCAGACGTAGGATATCAACCTCTTTGCGTCTCAATTCCCCCAAATCGAAGCAATGGCTCCCATCGCAGTATGTACTTGACACCCACCGCTTTGCTGTTGGCCCAGTCCCTCAGCACAAGTTGCCTGAGCGATCATGGCGTAAAACAGTAGGCTAAGGTTCATGTGTGTCGTTTAGAAGAAGTCTGGCGCCAAGGGCAAGGGCCCCAAGGTGACCAAGAAGGTCAGTCCTCCTTCCTCCTCCTCTGCGATCGCTGCACTCGAAGCTAACGAAGGTGCTGTGTGCAGTTCGTCATCAACGCCTCGCAGCCCGCCAGCGACAAGATCTTCGACGTCTCGGCCTTCGAGAAGTTCCTGAACGAGAAGATCAAGGTTGACGGCCGCGTCGGCAACCTGGGCGAGACCATCAAGATCTCGCAGTCCGGCGACGGCAAGATCGAGATCATTGCCCACAACGAGCTCTCCGGCCGCTACCTCAAGTACCTGTGCGTGCACCACTCTACCGAGGATTATGTCAACAGAGAACACCTGGCTAACCGCGACCACAGCACCAAGAAGTTCCTTAAGAAGCAGCAGCTCCGTGACTGGCTCCGGGTTGTTAGCACCTCCAAGGGCGTCTACGAGCTCAAGTTCTTCAACGTCGTCAACGACGAGGCCGAGGAGGACGACGAGTAAGGGATCGGCATCATGGTCGGGATGTGGTTGGAGTCTGGCAGGCATTCATTGGGAGGACGGCATCAAAAGGGATAGACTGGCTGTGCATACTTGCATAGCGACCAGGGTTAAATCAAAAGGAGAAGAAATTCTCCAAGGCCGTGCTCTCGCCGGCCAAACCACAAGTTCCCCATTCTAACGCGATCTATGGGTATCTCCGTGTCTAACTGATATCGTACATGTGTTCCTGTGTTCGTACAAGCGTTTCTAGCTGTCTATGCCCAAGGTACCTTGCCGACAATGCCGCGGTGTCTCGTAACTCCCTCCATCCCCTGCCTTCACTCAGGTAGCGCCCTCATCACCCCCTCAAAAGCCAGCAGCGCCATCGCGTTCGCCGGAAACGCCCTCAGAAAGCACGGCAAGAAACCCCTCCAATACCCCCTAACCCCCTGCTCCCGATACACAGCGACAGCCGCGTCCCTCCACCGTGGGAACCTCCTCTGCCCGTCCCCCAGCGCGCCCCCGAGCGGGTCCGTCATGATGCGCTGCTTGACCACGTCGGACGGGTAGCTCGTCAGCCAGAACACCTGGGCGCTCAGCCCCCCCGCCCAGAAGTTGACGGCCGGCGCCGACATGGCCGTGTTCTGCCTCATCCACCTGCTGAACACGTCGTAGCTGCCCCACCAGAAGAAGAAGAAGGACCGGAACAGCAGCGTCGCGCCGAGGCCGCGGTACACGCCCGCCACGCCGTGGGCGGCGTAGATCTTCCTCACGCAGTCGAGGGGCCCCTTGTACAGCCGGTCGGCCTTGCTGGCGGCGTACTGCGTCTGCAGCCTGGCCTTGACGTGCTCGACGGGGGCGGCGATCATGGAGACGGTGGCGCCGGCCATGACGCCCGCCAGGCCGTGGCCGTGGGAGGGCATGGGCCGGAGGGGGTCGTGGAGAGGGTGGCCGGGGGGGTTGAAGAGGTTGTCGCGGAGGAGGCGGCGGTAGACGGTCAGGGAGCCCAGCATCAGGCTGTCCATGAACATCCACCCGACGAGGGGAGGGGTGGCGCCCTTGTAGAGGCCCCGGAGGCCTTCGTTGCGGACGGTCTGGGTGAGGCATTCGAGGGGGCCGGAGAAGCGGGTGCGGGACGAGGTCTGGAGGCGGACTTTGATCGTGTCGAAGGGGTGGCCGACTTGGGGGAGGATACTTTGTTAGTAGAGTGGCCGCGCGGAGGAGAGTCAGGGATGGATGAATGTACCTGATAACTTGGCGATGCCGGAGAACACACCGGCGACGAAGCCCTTGTAGTTCTTGTTGTCCTTCTTCAGCGCCGGAGCTGGGCCCGGGGCCGGGGCCGGAGCGGACGGGGTGGTCTCGTCTGAAGCCATTGGCTCTATAATTCGTCAAGACAAAAACAAAGGGTGGAAAGGGTAATCAAGGTCCGGTCAGCATCATCGCGAACCTTGGAGTTGGTCCGGAATGTGCATCTGAGACTCTGCACTTGCACGATGACTCGAAGATGTCGATCCGGCGACGATTTGGTCTCTTGGAGATCGATATGCGGCCCCACTGTCCCGCTGTCCGTTCTCGGCGATACCGGGGTTTAGCTTCACCATCTTTCACGGCTCGCAACTCGGGCGAACTGGTATGGTCGAATGTTCGATGTGAAAACCCCCAGTTAAGTTGTGCAAGTTAGGTTGATAGCTGGGACGAGAGGCATGCGTACAGTCATAAATCTTGAACGAGGAGTAATATGGATAAGACGCGTGGTGATCAGGGCGCGCCCCTTGCATCTTGTATATTTGATTTGAGACTGTCCTGGAAGGTCGTGGGACCAAACCCGCCAGAGAGTGTATAAAGTTAAGCTATAGGGGCGGGTATCAAGTATACGTATATGCAAAAATGATAAGCCAAAAATTTGCAAATAGGAACTCCAGGCCAAATGCAGATGCTGTAATCATAAACCATCACTCCGATGCTTCCTCCGGTCTCATGGTCGGACCCTCTCCAAAGCGCTTAAGAGCTCTTTGCGATCCCGCAAGTCTTCAAACACTGCTCAACGCCATCAGCAATGCTGGCCGGCACCGCCGCCCTGATCTTATCGATATCAGCGCCATCGACACTCTGACCGAACGCGGCGCCGATGATATCGTTGCCAAAGGCAAAAGTCTCGTCGACGATCTGGCCAGTCCCGAAATCTTCGGTGTTGAAGGACGCGACGAACAGCGCGTCGGTGCAGTCCGGGTTGAACTGGGTGTGCACGCTGCCCTGGTAGAAGGGCGTCATCTGGTAGGCCTTGATCTCGTTGGTGATGACGCGGCGGCCCTTGCCGTTCGCGTTGAGCACGCCGTTCTCGGGGGTCATGGCGGCGATGAGGCGACCCTGGGTAACGATCTGGAGCTCGGTGGCGCGGGGGTGCACGTGGAGGGTGTTCATACCGCAGGCTGTGGAAGAGAGAATCAGTACCGGAGGTGGGGATCGATGGTGTAACGGAGACTTACGCTTGACCCGACCAACAGCCATGCCGGACCCGGTTCCGACGAGGGCAGGGAAGGTCTTCCTGTTGGCAGCGACGAGCTCACCACCCTTGCCGGGATTGGCTTGTGGCTGGTTGAAGTCGAAGACGAACTGCTTGTCCTCGGGCAGCAGAGTAAAGCGGTCAGCCGCCGTGTCGGCGAGGAACAACTGCTGAGTGAGGCTGAGTCCGGTAGACGCGGGAGCTGCCGCTTTGGTGGTAGCCGCTGGAGCTGCCGTCGTGGTGGTTGTCGCTGCTGCAGAGGAAGAATCCGAAGGCGCGGCGGGAGCGGCCAGGACAGCGGCACCGTGGGCCAGAAGAGCGAAAGCGGCGGAAGCGAAGAGCATTGTGTAAGTTGGCGCCGGTGATGATTACAGTAAGTTGATATGCAGGTTGGCCGGAGGACGTCTATATGCGAAGAGAGAAGACACTTGACCCAAGGAAACCCAATAGGAAATAGGAGACACTAGGAAAGTAAGGAAAATAAGGAAAAAGATGTTGCTTGGTTGTCTTGTTTGATGATGATGATATCGAGAAACGGAGCCAGAAGAACACCTGGGACAGGTCAATCATATATACCCATTTTGGGCATCATGGTTGGCACTCCGTGTCCCAGACGGTCAATGCCATCGAGACGACAAATGGGAGTGAGATCGAACATTGCCGACCGACGACTGGTTGATTGGCTTTGTCTAGTGCCACTTAGCACTGAGGAATAGGATGAAGGCTGACGGCCGGGAATGATGGCATCCGGGGACTTGGTAAACCGCTTGGGGAGGCTTAAGGAACGAAGCGATAGCAAAACCGCTGGGCCTTCTAAGCTAAGTGTCGGCGGCAGACGGGAAAGCGAGGCTGAGCATCTGCAAAGGGTGCCAAGCGCGCGCCGTATGCCGCCAAAAGTCTAAATGTGTAAGCGCCATGCGCCTCGTTGGACACTTAATTCGGCTCAAAATAAACGCGACCATGGCCTCTTTCTTCCACTCGGTCGGGTCTTACTGTATTCTTAGTACCCTAGTCAAGAATACACCATGGCGCGGCCTCTTGCCCGGGCCGGTGTCCAGCGTCGACTACGGGCCACGTGCAAAGCGTCTTAGCGAAAGAGAAGGCCGGCACACCATTGGCGTTTCAAGGACAGATCGGGCCGGAAGCTCCTCAGGGCGGCCGCCGTCAAGGTAATGTCGGGTACTGTAAGCCGACCCGACCAGTAAGATCCGTTCTGTATATTGTCGTTTTTGCACCTGCGATGGATCAGTAAATATTACCAGACGTCAATAATCTTTTGCAGACGAACCGTCGAGAGGCGGCACGAACGTGCGACTGCCCCGGGAACCCGCGGTGGGATGGCTTGTGAATGGCACTGTCTTTGTCAGGCGCATCGAATCTGCGTAGCCGCAAATATCCGTTGCAATAGGTATCGCACGCCTGTGTCGCTGCGGATGTCACGGCGGCGGTTATTTTTGACGTCACTCGCACAGACTTGCAGCACCTCCCTATCTCGAGGGCGAAGTGGCAGGCATCTGAACTGTCGCGACTCAATTCCTACCCAATACAGTAAACGCGTTTTGGACCAAGATCGCCGGGTCACAGGATCGGCGCCAGGCTCTATCAGGACAAAGGTTCGGGTCCGGTAGTTTCGCGACGAGTGTCAGCCGAGGCATTTTGGAAGAGCGACGCGTTGTGCGCTTGATTATCCCAGGCTGAAGCTGTCCAGAGAATGGCATGCAGCGGATACAACATAAACCATAACTGAGATGTGGGACGAGGGGGGGGAAAAAAGATGCCGGCCAAGGTTGAAGCTGGACTGTTAGCACACCCGAAGGAAGGACGACTCAGGGCGCTGTGCACCTGGCCTCATCATGTCGGTCGAGTTGCAGATGTCCAGATTCAGTGCCCGAAGTCAAGCACCGACTGACCGTTGGCGATGTGGTTTTTCAGCCACTCGACGTTGCCAACGCTGATCGACAGATTCCCCCTGGGATGCCGAGAGACTGGACCTCACTGACGATCGCGGTTGAACGCGATGGTCGGGTGGATAACAAGGACTCCATTCGCGTTCCTAGGGACGGTGAGCCAGTCCGCTTCTCTCTTCGCGTCATGCAGTAGGTAATCACTCGTTAGACCAGCACCACGCTGTCGCCTGCAGCCGCAGGCAAAGTATCGATGTCAAATGACTTTGGACAACCCGTCCCAATCACTGATAATGCACGGACTGCTAGGTTATCACAGCTCGTGCCGGGAGGCACAGGCTTCGGAGAGGTTGAAGACAAAGCTCTCATTTCGTTTGAGTTGCCGAACCCTGCTTTCAGTGGGCCTAATTTGGATACCCTGGCGATTGATTGGGCGGAATGTTGCTCGACGGCGCCGGACCTCTTTTCCTCGCTAGCGTTGGACCCCTGACCAGTTTGGCCGAGTTCATCAACATGCTGGCCAACGGCATCGCGAGTCAGCGATCGCCAACCGCAGCGGCGCGGAAACAATCGACAAGGGCCCATGTCGTCTAGGCTCGAATCGTGGAGTCGCTGTGCCTTGCTAGACCGGGCTTGGTAAGGTGCTTATCTTCCCCCCGTGTGCGTCTGGCGCAATAGCCAAGATGAGGTGAGGATCGGGCTTTTTCCTCTCATCTCCTTTCTCCAGTCTCGACCACGCATCACGTTCGCTTCCTCCTTCAACCGTCTGCTTCTTGCAAGCTGCAAGGCTCTTCGCTCGTTTTCTAGTCCTCTTGGACGTCCATTCATTTTCTGCGATTTCCTCGACTCCCCCACACTCTTTGTGAGTATTATATTTTGAAGTTATCACGACGACGACACGACGATCATTGGGTTATTGCTCCACTGCCTACACACTCGTTTCTGCGAAGCCGTCACCTACTTGAGCGATCCACGGGTTGCAGATTTGAATATCAGGCGGGCAGGGTCTTTCAAAACCACCCCGAGGAATATCGAGTGTTGTTACCAATACGACACGCTTTTGTCGTTGCTGCGAGACTGGGTCCCGCCGCACTTATAGACCGGTGGTTAGGACTGCCAGGAGTTGAAAACGAGCAATTCGAGCTCGGACAGTCATGAAGGTCACGACTCTTCAAGCCGCCTTAGGGTCGGCTGCCCTGCTGTTGTCCGCGCATCCTGCCGGCGCGACTCATTCCCATCATCTTGCGCACAACCATTACCATGCCAAGAAGCACACCCACACCCACCAGCACCAGCATCAGAACCGGGACTTGGTTGAAGGAGGAGACGCTGTGCAGAAACGCGGGACCTGCTCGCTACCTAGCCATCCCGACCTGGTCCACGTCCCTGGGGCGATGAACAACGGGTTCGCCATGAGTCCTGACGAGCCATGCGAACATGGAAAGTATTGCCCTATTGCATGCGTTCCCGGAAAGGTCATGAACCAGTGGAAACCAAACACGACATACACATACCCAGAGTCAATGGTAAGGAATAATCCACATCCAGCTCATATCCTCTTGCTGACATGATACAGGATGGCGGTCTAGAATGCAAAGACGGCGAGCCTCTGAAGCCGTTCCCCGACCAGCCCTACTGTGTGGATGGCACCAACACGGTCTATGGCGTGAACGACTGCACAAAGACCCTATCTTTCTGCCAAACGGTTCTTCCGGGCAACGAGGCTATGTTGATCCGGACGGTAATACAGCCCGGCGACAAGGAGGTGCTCGCGGTGCCGGGGCCGTCATACTGGGCTAGTACTGCAGCACAGTGAGTTCACCTCTTCAATCCAGCCGAGGCGTCTACTTACCTGCGTGGCAGCTATTACATCAACCCTCCCGGAGTGGGTGCCGAGGGCTGCATCTGGGGAGACCCGAGCAAACCCGTCGGCAACTGGGCTCCCTACGTTGCCGGCGCAAACACCGACAACAATGGCCAAACCTTCGTCAAAATCGCCTGGAACCCTATCTACACCGACTGTGAACTGGGCAAGTCCAAGCCAAGCTATGGAGTGAGCATCGAGTGTCCTGGGGGCGGATGTAACGGCATGCCGTGCAGGATCGACCCTTCGACAATGGACGTCAACGGAGTCGAGAGTCCCGTGAGCACCACCGGAGTTGGCGGCGCCAACTTCTGCGTTGTCACTGTACCAAAGGGCAAGTCTGCCAACATAGTCGTGTTCCAGACGGATGGTTCCAAGGCATCTCCGAGCTCTTCGTCCAAGTCATCATCAGCAGCGCCGTCACCTTCATCGACCTCGAAGTCGGCCCCGCCAACGTCGAGCAGCACCCCGTCGAGCTCCTCCGCCCCCGTTTCCTCCAGTCTGTCATCGTCCTCTGCGTGGTCAGCACCGTCCTCAAGCTCGAGTTCAAGCTCCAGCTCGTCGTACCCGACCGTGCTCCCCGGTATCTTCCATGAGAACACGACCTCTAGCGCGGGAGTGAAAGGGGACAGCTCTCCGGCCCCCACTACAGCGCCAAAGTCCGGCTCTGCCGACGCCGCAAGCGAGCCAACCCCTACTGCCTCAAAGAACGAGGGTGCTGCCGACCAGGGAGGCGCAGCCATTGCCGGACTCATCGTCGCCATTGTCGCGGCCGCCGCGCTGTATTAAGTGCGGCATTTCGAATAGTACTTCAATTCACCCCAGGCCAGCAAGCACTCCGTTCTTCGTTTCGCTCCACACCTTTGGATAGCCCTTCCGTGGGTGACCGGCAATGCCTGGCACTTACTTCGACTTCGCCTTTGAGATGGGGCTCTTGACCTGCATCACCTCGGATGCTGCGATCACGCACTGCGCCGGCAGTCAAGTGGTCTTCCCTTCTGGCTCGCTGGCCACTTCTTCGCTTCCATCACAAAAAGCTTCACCCCGTACGCCGAATGACATCGTTACCTCAGCCGTCCAAGGCTGTATGTTGTCGCGGCTGGTTTCGTATGATTTCGTACATGTTTGCCAACCATATATCGCTCGAACTTAGTGTCTATTGTTTAGCCGTCCATTACCCGCCTTATTTTTTTTTCTCTTAACGGGAATATGTTGTTCTGTTTTGGATCTTCTGTTCTTGCGGCAGTCCTTTTTTCTTGCCAATATACCCATTTCCTTTTACAGGCATTTGGATTGGTGCATCGCCCGGAGGAGGAGGAGGAGGAGGAGGAATTTAGCCTTTGGTCTGCACCCTTTTGTGATTTGCAGACTTGGACGGAAGGGGTCTCACTTCGTTCTGGTCCTGCGACAACCAGTCACTTTTGCACGATACTTGCTGATGCCTTGACGAACTTGATATGGGAATCTTTGGATTGGCGGAGGCATGGCAAAAGCAACGTGGCTCTAGATGGGATTAGAGTTAGCGAAATCTTGACCTTGTTCCCAGTGATTGCAAGTCCATGAGCCACATTGATATACGAGGATGGCATATGACGACATCTCTAGATGAAACTTTTCTGCACTGATAACTGTCTGAACCCGGAACCTTCGTGAAGGGAGACCTCTTGGACCGATCCCTTTGCATCAGGACCCGACATCTACCTCGCGACACGAGCTTCCACAAAACATACCCGTATATCCAACACCATCTTCTATCCAAAGTCCAGATCGGCATTGCCACTCACGTACTCCAACCAGTATGGCCCATCACACCATCACTGCTCCCTTCACCCAAGCAGGCACGCTCCTCCAATCCACCCCTCCCGCATCCCCGTCAGGCCCTTCACTCCACCTCTCAAGCCCAACCCTCCAAACACTTGGCCACCCAGCCGCAACAGGATCACCACCCGCCCTCTTCGTCCCCTCAATCGCGAACTTCTCCTGCGAATAACTGATAAACCCGTTCAGCAGCCCCATGGCCACCAGCCCCGCCACGACGCCCATGACGCTATCCATAGTCACGGGCCTGTTCCCAAAGTTCAGCCCCTCGCTCATGGCTAGCTCCCTCACCTTTCCCCCCGCCGGCGGGAGGAGCGTGGTACCACCAGCCGACTCGGGGCCGGCGCCGCTGCTGCTGCTGTTCGCCACGGCGCGCATGAACAGGCTGTTGACCTGCGGCGGGGGCGGTCTGGCGCGGACGCGGTCCGGTGGCTGGCGCGGGGCGGGGACCCAGCCCTCGAGGCGGCGCTGGGTGTACGTCGCGGCCGCGAGCACGTCGGCGAGCTGCAGCACCGGGGCGGCGGCGCGGGCCCCCGAGTTCCCCGCCTGCCGGGGCCCGGCGTAGGTGAGGACGAAGGTCTTGCGGGTGAGGGAGCGCCAGACGAGGGTCTTGAGGCGCTCGAAGAGGAAAGGGTATATGCCCTTTCTGTCGAGCCAGGGGCGCGCCTGGGACATGGCGTTGTAGTAGGCGATGAAGTTGCCCGAGCTGACGGCGCGGCAGATGGGGAGGAAGATGGCGTCGAGACCCGCGGATTCCGGGCGGGAGAGGAGGGCGGCCGAGGGGAAGCGCCCGAGCAGGAGGTTGGTCGGGATCCAGTAGGTTATTATCTGCCGGCGGTGCTTGAGGAAGCGGGGCGGGCACTGGGCGTAGGCGGCTTCGAAGCAGAGGTTGGCGCGGACGAAGTGCTGGACGTTGAAGTAGAGGCGCCCCAAGTGGTAGAGGTAAGTCACTCGCTGGGAGGCGGGAAAGAGGGAGAGGGCCGGGCCGGTTTTGTCAATGTTTGTCAGCATTTGGACGGCGAGGCGAGATTTGTAGCACTGTGTCTTGTGGTCAGTTCTGCTGGCGGCTGATAGTTGAGGGGCGAACGTCGTACTGAGATGAGGAGCTTGAGAACGAGGTTGGCGAACAGGTAGACGCCGGCTTTCTTCCCCTTGGGCTTGTCAAATCTGGTGCTCGAGCGGTCCATGAGACATGACGTGAATATCTTCTGGATAATGTCCGCCGCACTTTCTGCGATCGACTTCCTCTCTCCTTCATCTGTGGTGGCACTTTTGATCTGGGCCATGAGTTCAGGCTGCTTCGTCAGGTTCATGACTAGCTTGCATAGTGATTTCGAGACGGACATGCTCGTCTTGAGCAGAATAGAGCCATAGGTGGGATTTGCGAGCGCATTTGCACATGAACTGCAGCGCGTTAGCCACCGTCCTCGACCAGAGAGGGATGAACATGTCGTTACTTGAGCAGGTTGCTGAGTTGAGTGTACAGCTTCACCGCGTCGTTGAAGTCAACGTCTCGCCAGTACTCCATGTACTCATTGATGAAGGAATTCAGGCCCGGCCATGGGGAACCCTTGCCCTCCGGCACGTTGTCTTCTTCCGGCAGGCATCGGTCGATAATCTTGGAGAGAGAGTCGCTGTTGCGAGGAAAAATGGATTGAAGCTCTGTGCGTAACTGGAAGTATGTATCCGGCAATGGTGGCTCGACCCTCAGCCACTGCGCCAGCTCCTCGTCTTCTGCTGCGACAACATGCTTCCGGACGCCAGTAAGGAACTGTGTTACCAGCGCCATAGTCGGTAGTAGTTTCCTTAAGGTGACGAGGCTGATGATGGGGTCTTCACGTCTCAGGGACCAGTGAGCAAAAGTGTTTGTTAAGCGACATGAAGGGCACAAAAAATCATCCTTTTACAATATGCTCGATTATATAACAATGGAGTTGCATGTGAAGGGGCATGCTATTGTCGTGTAATTCACGGCCAGCGATGGTGAGTGAGTTCAAAATAACGAGGGCCTGATATACGCGATAGACAAAGGATCCACTTTTAGCCCTTTAAAGGTTCATTCAGGACAACCTGAACAGGACAAACATTTCGCAAAAGCTTGGGTTCAGAAAACATAGCAACAAGATGATAAAGTAGGTATTGCATAGAATAATGTCTGTAAATATGCGCCAGTCCAATGCCCATCTAGCTGAGTTCACACAAAGACTATACAGACTCGATCCTCTGAACAACGATGGCCGTAGCCGCGCCTCCGCCGTTGCAGATGGATGCCACACCATACTCGCCAGGCTTCAGCTGGTGCAGCAGCGTCACCAGTATCCTCGATCCGGAGCTGCCCAGAGCATGACCCAGAGAAATAGCACCTCCGAGCGGGTTAACGCGAGCACCCTCCAGGCCAAGGATCTTCTCGTTGGCCTTGATCACAGAGGCGAAAGCCTCGTTGAATTCCCAAATGGCCACCTGGTCCTTGGTAATGCCTGCCCTCTCCAGAGCAATAGGAACAGCCTTGGATGGTGCAATGGGGAAGTCGATCGGGTCGACTGCAGCATCCGCCGAGCCGCAGATGCGAGCCAACACCCGGGACCCTGATCCGTACTGCTGTGCAATCTCCTTGCTGCCCAGAACCAGCGCACTGGCGCCGTCGTTGAGGCTAGACGAGTTGGCCGCCGTGACAGTACCCGTGCCATCGCGGACGAAGGCAGGCTTCAGCGTCGGCACCTTCTCGAGCTTGATGTCGAGATAACCCTCGTCCACACTGACGATGGTATCGCCCTTCCGTCCCGGGACGGTTACCGGCACGATCTCGTCCTTGAAGGCCCCCGACTCCCAAGCAGCTTGTGCCCTCTCATACGACTGGATAGCATACAGGTCCTGCATCTCGCGCGTGACTTCGTACTTCTTGGCCGTGTTCTCGGCGCAGTTGCCCATGTGAATCTGGTCGTAGACATCCGTCAGGCCGTCCTTGATCAGACCGTCCTCCATCTTGATGTTGCCGAACGCCGGCATGTTGCTGGCTCGTGGGACGTAGTACGGGACTCGCGTCATGTTCTCCATTCCACCAGCGATCTGCGCCTCGGCCAGGCCCAACTGTATGTTTTGCGCCGCGAACACCACTGCCTTCAGGCCGGATGCGCACACCTTGTTGATTGTAATCGCCTCGACGCTCGGCGACAGACCGGCAAAGATGGCTGCTTGTCGCGCCGGGGCCTGACCGACGTTGCCTTGTAGCACGTTGCCCATATAGACGTCTGTGATCTTCTCGGCGGGGACCTTGGACCTTTCGAGGGCGGCCTTGATGGCGGCGGCGCCCAACTTGGGAGCCGGGACGTTGGTGTAGGAGCCATTGAACTGTTTTAAATATTAGCAACGGATGTACACGATATCCTCGCTTCGAATCAGACACTAACCTTCGCTGTCGGTGTCCGCGCGCCACTCAAGATGTATGCATCTCGGATCTCCTTCCGGAGACATGGCTGGGACGAAAACATGCGAACCGAGGAACTGGACGCGATCCTGGTGGCGCGGGCAACCGCCGGCCTGGTCTGGGAGCACAACATGTCGCTGATGGGTATATGACACGGGATAGGACACGTCGCAGATCAGAAACCAAGAGCCCTGAAATCTACAGAACAAGAAACCGCAAAGAAAGAGGGAAAGCTTCCGATCTTGCTTGCAATGAACACTTGAAGGCGATGATGTCGAGCCGGCCCTCGGCTTGCCTCGGCCAGACGGGGGGACTTTCTGTCGGCCTGCGCTAGTCGCCACTGTAGCCGGTCACCGACCAAAACCGGGGCGTGATCAGTCATCGTGTACCTCTGCGCCGGACCTGCCTTTGAAAGAAGACCGACCAAATCATCTCAACCCTCTTCGACACTACTGCAGTGCCCTAGGTGTTGACATGCTGGTACACTGGCAATATCAAGTCTGGAGGCAAGGCCAAACGGAGAGTATGGCGGAAATCAAGCAACTGGTTCTCGGGCGGACTATCTTCTGCCTTAGCAGGGTTCTAAAGGAACTGCTAGTCTGCTAGGAGCCGCCAAGAGTGGTAGTGGTAATCAAGTGTACAAGGTAAGTCTTGCCCCACGGCTAAGTCTTGCACGGGAGGTACACCAATTGTGACTGTGCCACAATCGTAAGGTTCCTGCCTCTGTAAATCGTAAACTTGTACATGTCGATCCGCACGCGCGACCAAATGCAGGGTGCGCCGCGGGACCTCCATTTATCGCCTGTGTCAGGCAGGACGTTCAGTGGTTATACACTTGTAGGGCACTAGAAATTCACTGTTTAGGTGGCTCCCGGGCTCGATCATAAGGCTCCCGTTTACACCCCACTAACGTACTTCGATGGCATTGTAGCAGACGACTCGTCATGGTTTAGAGCAACTTTCCTTGTGTCAAAGAAAGCACGGACCAGCTTCTTTCGCCATCTGCTTTCTTCGCCGATACTCTGTCCCCACTGCCAACTACGATAAGCGATTGCCATCATCGCCATCGATAGATCCCGAATCATCACACGCGACAACACCACTGTAACCCTGCTCTAATCAACCTAACATCCCACATACGATCCGATCGACGACTAAGCCGGTTTCATAGACTTATCAAGCCACCAAGAGACTAAGATGTCGACCGCTGCTCGCCGCCGGTTGATGCGAGACTTCAAGGTGAGCACCGAACTTCTGATTTCCAAGCCGCCTCTTCAGACTATTGCAATGCTAACCTGCCCTCGCAGCGCATGCAAACCGACCCTCCTGCTGGTGTATCAGCTTCTCCAGTACCCGACAATGTTATGACCTGGTAGGTATTGACGAAGTTCACCGTCTCGGGTGAGGGGGCATGGAGGGACTGATGACTAACTGTTGGTTGGCACAGGAACGCCGTCATCATCGGCCCAGCTGATACACCCTTCGAGGACGGGACATTTCGACTGGTGATGCAGTTCGAGGAGCAGTATCCGAACAAGCCGCCGGCCGTCAAGTTCATCAGCCAAATGTTCCACCCCAACGTCTACGCTACCGGCGAGCTGTGCCTGGACATCCTACAGAACCGCTGGAGTCCCACCTATGATGTTGCTGCCATATTGACGAGTATCCAGAGGTGAGATATGCTCAGCAGATCAGCCGTGACAACGGGAATATAAGGGGCTAACAAGGCCGCTGCAGTTTGCTTAACGATCCTAATACTGGCTCGCCGGCCAACGTCGAGGCGTCGAACCTCTACAAGGACAACCGGAAAGAATATACGAAGAGGGTCAGGGAGACAGTGGAGAAGAGCTGGGAGGATTGAGAGGTTGCTGTGAAACCGGCCAGGACAGATGGCGGTCGAGTCTGCAGGAAGGGAGGCTCAAGGCTTTGTGACAGGGCGTTCAGACTGGGAGATACCTCTTTGCCGGTTCGATTTTGTTTGTACTTAGGCGCAGAGCTAGCATAAAGGGGGGTGGGCGTTTAAAGGAGTTCAGGAACAAGACCACAGACAGCATGGCCATTCTCTCAGCGTGCTACTATCTGCATGTCTTTGTTGCGCTGTGATCTTGTGGGCACGTCGTAGACCATAGAATCACACGCCTTTTGAGGATGACCTCAACTCTTGTACATGAAAATTAATCTCGATGGGAATGTCATGGCGGGTACGAAATACGTACACTTGCAGCCGAAAGAAGGAGGCTCAAAGTCACCTCGTACCTTACCTTCAGCGGGGTGTGGGTTCGGTAGCGGGGCGAAGTGCGCTAACATCCTCGTCTCTTTCAGGGCACCCGAGCCTGGGCTCAAATCCCGTAGCTCGGTGAACTGCTGAAACACTTGAGGCCAGGCACACCAACAAATCACGTCCGCTAGCGCGTCATCAACAACTCCGATCCTTGATTCACAGACCCTCGTTTACCCTCGCTTGACCACTCTACACTGTGCACTACGTTGCACGATCACCGCTGCAGGCTTCCTTGCGTCAAGGCCTCTCGAGTGCGTCAACTTTTTCCAGAAAGGGTTGACGTTGCTTATCTGATAGCTGTTCCATACCCCCTTTCCCCGGAAGACCAGCTGTTCGTTTGCTCCGTCGCCAACAGTTCGATACCTCCTGTCGCAGTGGCCTCTCCGGCCGCCGGTCTTCTGCCGCATTCATGATATCGTTGCCTCCAAGGCGATAGAACCTGGATCCCGAGCGCCATCATGTCGAACTCGAATACCATCAAGGTCGTCGCCCGGTTTCGGCCCCAGAACAGGGTCGAGATCGAGTCTGGCGGCCAGCCCATCGTCAGTTTTGATGGTGACGACACGTGCACCATAGATGCAAGTAGACCTCTCACCTGGATATCTTCCTCCTTGCGCTGCACTGACACACGTTCCGCACACAGTCCAGAGAGGCCCAAGGCTCGTTCACATTCGACCGAGTATTCGACATGTCATGCAAGCAATCCGACATCTTCGACTTCTCCATCAAGCCCACCGTCGACGACATCCTAAATGGCTACAATGGCACAGTCTTCGCCTACGGCCAGACGGGTGCCGGAAAGTCTTACACGATGATGGGCACCAGCATAGACGACAAGGAAGGGCGCGGTGTCATCCCGCGCATAGTCGAGCAGATCTTCGAGAGCATCCTGTCGAGCCCCCTGAACATCGAGTACACCGTCCGAGTCAGCTACATGGAGATCTACATGGAGCGCATCCGCGATCTGCTGCAGCCGCAGAACGACAACTTGCCCGTTCACGAAGAGAAGAACCGCGGTGTTTATGTCAAGGGTCTGCTGGAGATTTACGTCTCGAGTGTACAGGAGGTATATGAGGTTATGAGGAGAGGCGGTAATGCACGGGCAGTCGCAGCTACAAACATGAACCAGGAATCGTCGCGGTCGCATTCCATCTTCGTCATCACCATCACCCAGAAGAACGTCGAGACGGGGTCTGCGAAGAGCGGCCAGCTGTTCCTGGTGGATTTGGCCGGTAGCGAGAAGGTCGGCAAGACGGGCGCGAGCGGGCAGACGCTCGAGGAGGCGAAGAAGATCAACAAGAGCCTGAGCGCCCTCGGCATGGTTATCAACTCGCTGACGGACGGGAAGTCGTCGCATATACCCTACCGCGACTCGAAGCTGACGCGTATATTACAAGAGTCGTTGGGCGGTAACAGTCGGACGACGCTCATCATCAACTGCTCGCCGAGCAGCTACAACGATGCGGAGACGCTCAGCACGCTGCGGTTCGGTATGCGCGCCAAGTCGATCAAGAACAAGGCCAAAGTCAATGCCGAACTCAGTCCGGCGGAGCTCAAGGCCATGCTTGGGAAAGCGAAGACACAGATTACTACGTTCGAGAACTACATCGTCAACTTGGAGGGCGAAGTACAGCTGTGGCGCGCCGGAGAGACGGTACCACCAGAGAGATGGGTTCAGCCCCTTTCGGCTGGCGGTGCGTCGGGCCCTAAGACAGAGGCACGCACACCCCGGCCCTCGACGCCCTCGAGGTTATTACCAGACAGCCGCGCCGAGACACCGGCTATCTCTGAGCGTGCAGGGACACCGAGCTTACCTCTGGACAAGGACGAGCGAGAAGAGTTCCTTCGCCGAGAAAACGAACTGCAAGACCAACTCGCTGAAAAGGAGTCGCAAGCAGCCGCCGCGGAGAAGCAGCTACGAGAAGCGAAGGAGGAGATGGCTTTCCTGAAGGAGCACGGCAGCAAACTAGGCAAAGAGAACGAGAGGCTCACAACCGAGGTTAACGAGTTCAAGATGCAGCTGGAGCGTCTCGTGTTCGAGAGCAAGGAAGGCCAGATCACTATGGATGGGCTGAAGGAGGCCAACGCCGAGCTCACCGCGGAGCTTGACGAGGTCAAGCAGCAGATGCTCGACATGAAGATGAGCGCCAAGGAGACGAGCGCCGTCCTCGACGAGAAGGAGAAGAAGAAGGCCGAGAAGATGGCCAAGATGATGGCGGGCTTCGACCTGACCGGCGACGTCTTCAGCAACAACGAGCGGACCATCGCGGATGCCATCGCCCAGATCGAGCAGCTGCACGAGATCAGCTCGTCGGGCGACCCGATCCCGCCAGACGACCTGCAGGCGCTCAAGGAGAAGCTCGTCGAGACGCAGGGCATCGTGCGGCAAGCCGAGCTCAACACGTACAGCGTGTCGTCGAGCGACGCCGAGGTGCGGAGACGCGCGGATCTCGAGTCGCGGCTGGACACCCTCCAGCAAGAATACGAGGAGCTCCTGGCGCGCAACCTGGGTGAGGGCGATGTCGAGGAGGTCAAGGCGCGGCTGGCCAAGACGCTCGAGGACAAGCACAGCACCCAGGTCGAGCTGGTCGACGAGCTGCGCGCCGATCTCTCGCGCAAGTCGGCCGAGAACGAACGCATGAAGGCCCTGGTGGAGGACTTGCAGCGGCGCGTCAAGACCGGCGCGGCTGCCGCCGTGCCGTCCATGGCTAACGGCAAGACGGTGCAGCAGCAGCTGGCCGAGTTCGACGTCATGAAGAAGAGCCTGATGCGCGACCTGCAGAACCGGTGTGAGCGGGTGGTGGAGCTGGAGATCTCGCTGGATGAGACGCGCGAGCAGTACAACAACGTGCTGAGGAGCAGCAACAACCGGGCGCAGCAGAAGAAGATGGCGTTCCTGGAGAGGAATCTGGAGCAGTTGACCCAGGTTCAGAGGCAGCTCGTGGAGCAGAATTCGAGTCTCAAGAAGGAGGTTGCGATCGCGGAACGGAAACTGATTGCGAGGAACGAGCGGATACAGAGCCTCGAGAGCTTGCTTCAGGAGAGCCAGGAGAAGATGGCTCAGGCTAACCACAAGTATGTCGTTCCGCCTTTCCCACCTCTTACAGTTTCGCTGACATCCTTTGCCATTAGATTTGAGACCCAACTTGCCTCTGTCAAGGAACGTCTAGAAGCCGCGAAAGCGGGCAGCACGCGCGGCCTGAACTCGCCCACGGCGGGCGGCTTCAGCATCGGCAGCCGGATCGCGAAGCCGCTGAGGGGCGGCGGCGTAGGGGGAGGCGACGTAGCGGCCAACCCGGCGATCGCGAACCTGCAGAACCAGGGCGAGAATAAGAGATCGAGCTGGTTCTTCAAGTCGTCCTAGGGGAAGGGCGAGAGACGGCCCGTGTGCGGCGAGCTGCTCCTGGGCTGCATCTGAGGGGGAGGATGCATGGTAGCTAGACTAGGCTTCGAATACCCCCGTTGTGCATTGATGCTCGAGTCTTTCCTCTCGTCGGTATATAACAGTCATAGATTTCGGTAGGGAGGCTTCACTTCATCGTACGTGATAGGGAAGAAGGTCGGGGGAGTCCACACTTGCTGCATGGGGTGGTAGTTTGGTGGGAGTTATATGGCCCGGTTTGCTCTGCATCTTACCATTGAATTGACTGATGCATCGACCATTAACTGATCTCAGCCTCTTTTATTGTTGTATGGACAACCAAAGTTCAACAGCCCGGTCCTGTTGACATATGGCCTCGAGTAGTGAGCTGGTTCATGCTGGCAAAAATGGCTGGGTTGACATGAGACTCATGCTCCTCTGTTCTGCATGGGAGTGGAACAGAGTATGGCGGATATCGTACATATGGTGAGCAAAGGTGTTGCTGTTATTTTACTTGCACAGGGTACGTTCGGAGTGTCCTCGACGGCAGACAGACTGTGCTAGTGGATAACAGAGTATCCAGGGCGCCTTGCACGTACGATCTTGCTAATGAGAGTATGTCTGTGCCGGATAATACGTAAATTACACGCGACGAGGTTCCGCACTCAAATATGCGCTCAACGCCCAACCAGCACGCCTCCACACAAGCCACGAAACCATTCGGTCGGCAATCAGTCGTGGCTTTTACGACGGTGCGAAAAAGACAGGACTGCATCAAAGATGGCTTTTTAGCATCCTTGAGCGCCGACCTCCTCATCCTGATGACTCAATTTGAACGTCCACGAGCATTATCGAAGGACAACAAGATGGCGACGGGGAATCAGTTCCGGTTGCTGGAAGTCTCCGCAGTCTCATCCATAGCCATATCAATCCAAGAACCAGCCTAGAGCTTGAACAGCAGAGCCTGAGGCACGATGACGGCTAACATGACACCATAAGCCAGCAGCACGGCGGCGAAGATCTTGGCGTGCAGGATGTAGATGCGCACCCACGACGACCTGGGGAAGGTGCCGAGGGCGTCCCTGACCGAAACGTAGCCCTTGCCGACGACGGCGGGCTCGAGGGTGCCGCCGTAGGTGCGGTCGAAGGGGATGATGGTGTCCTCGTCGGGCGGGAGGAGCGAGGCCTGCACGCGGATGAGGAGGACCTCGGCCGGGACGATGACGAGCGCCCACGCGACGAGGGTGACGAGGAGGACGACCAGGACCTTCCAGGAGGCGTGGCGGTCGTACTCCGGGATCTCGCCGGGCTTCGAGGGGTCGACGAGGGGGAGCCCGACGACGAGGGCCGCCAGCTGCGGGACGTAGCCGGCCGCGGTGCCTGCGACGCAGGCGACAACGGTGGGGATCCAGGTCGCCTCGAAGGCCTTGCGGAAGGGAGGGAGGCGGCGCCAGAAGTAGGCCGGGTTGGGAGGGGAGATGGCGATGTGCACCCAGGCGGTGGAGAGCTGGACCAGGGCGAGGGCGGCGAGGAGAGTGCCGACCTCTGCCGGGACAAAGGGAATAGCGGTAAAGATGCCGGTAACGACGGAAATGGCGAAGAGGTAGGCAACGCAGGCGCCGAGACCGCGGAAGCTGGCGCGCCAGCCGGCGACCGAGTAGAGCAGGCGGCTGAGGGCGCGGAGGGAGGAGCTGATGGGCTTTCCGGCATCGCTTCTGGGCGCAGCGTTGGCGTTGTCTGCCTCGTCGTTCAGAGCGACGGGCTCGTAGGCGGGCGGGTCGGTGTTCTCGACGATGGCGAGGGCGGGGAAGAGCTGGCCAAGTGTGTAGCTCATGTAGACGACGACTGGTAGAAAGACCAGGACGTTTGCGAGCACGACCAGAAACACCCAGCCCGAGACCTGCTTCGGGTTGTCGACGTCGCCGCTGTCTGTAGCCCGTTTATAGAGCACCGCCCCGGCAGTGGCTGCCATAGACTGCATCATCGTGACGAATGTAGACGTGCTCGATCAATTCTCTGCTAAATAATCCGGAGATAATGGTAAATGACTGGGATTTAGAAAAGGTCAGACATACGCACTTTGAGAAAAGGCTGGAGGAACGGACGGATGACCGAGCCGATGTCGTTCCTTTTGTACTATTCTAAGTGCAGGTCTACCTTACGAAGCGTAAGGTACTGCCCTGCTGTCCAACTGTTCAAGGGTCGGCCAGGCAGACGTCAGCACAGCCCCAATCGTGCCACTGGCTTGCATCATCAGCAGAACGCGCGCTAGCGAACCCCCGCCAAGTACCAACGCTGTGGTTTCAGGGGATCCATCCGTTGAATCCGATCGGCTAGCACGGGCCAATTGATACGAGAACCGCGATTCAACATAGAATCCAAATGAATACGTGTGAATGCCTAACTGCCAGGCGAAGCGAGCCTACCTTAGACAAGAGCACACTACAGACTACATTATGCGGCAGGCGTTGAAACCATTACCGATACTGGCATGTACTGCCCGAGCCGAAAGTTGGTCGCTGACGCAAAGCTGGACCCAGACGGGATCGGCGGACCCTGCGCGGCTACGCCAGTGCTCCTAGTGTACTGTGCGTGGGTATGCACCACAATCAAAGCCCACCGCTGTGGACAGGGAGCTGCGAAGAACCTCCATCAGTCCAAATGCTCCTGTAAACCTTTAGTGTGATGCAAAGGCAATACATTGGCCCGATCGCAGTCTGGCAAGCCTATACACTCCTTCAGCTTGACTGTGTGTCGAGCAAAGCTGCTGTTGGTGACGCGAGTCTTCAGCTCGTAACTACCTTGCCCTACTACTATCTATGTCTAGACTGCTATACTAGACATAGATTCCCCACAAACTACTCGAGCGTCCAATTACGTCAAGTCTCGGGCTGTGTTCAACATCCCACCAACAACCAAAGGCTTGAAACGTTAATGAAAGCATAATCCCATCATGTCTGCACCATCAATACCGAACCTTCTGTCGCTTCGAGGGGCATCGAGAGGGGCCCGAGGTCGCGGCAGGGGAAGAGGCGGGCATCACAGTGCAGCTGCGACGGCCCACGACGCCACCGTCCAAGGAACGGACACTGACGCCGCCATGTCACGCATGAGTGCTGTTGATGTTGGATATCTAAATGACCCGTATGCCAAGTACTTTGTTTCGAATTCCTCTGGGCCGGTGACGAGGAGGTTACCCATCATCAATCGAGGTACGTGTTTCCGACTCGAGGTCCTACTCGGCGGTGCGATCTAAATATCGAGCAGGTACGTATACGAGGACGACAGCACTGGATATTCTGGTAGACCAGTTCCTCTCGGAAAGTGACGGACATCCGACGGCAGAGAAACAGATCGTCTCGTTAGGTGCCGGAACAGACACTCGGTGCCTCCGCCTGTTGTCGCAGTCCCTCCCACGGGCGATTACCTACCACGAGGTCGATTTCCCGGTGATAAGCGACAGCAAATTCTCGACCGTGAGCAAGCAGGCTGCTTTGCGGACGATTTTACAGGTACCTGTCTACGTGGAAGGAGATAAATCTTGGAAAGCGCAGTCACAGAACGGCTCACAGTTGTGGTGTCACGGACTGGACCTCCGTGAGCTAGCGCATGCCGGAGACACTTCGAAGCTAAACGGCATTAAAACCGACCTACCGACGCTGCTGATTTCGGAGTGCTGCCTGTGCTATCTGCAGACGGCAGAGGCTGAAGGCGTCATCAAGTACTTTGCCGACAGGATACCCGACTTGGGCATCGTACTGTATGAGCCGGTCAAACCAGACGATCCGTTTGGGAGGATGATGATCTCCAACCTCGCTGCTAGAGGCGTCAGAATGCCCACGTTGGATGCGTACAAGGAGCCACAGGATCAGGAGACGAGGCTGCGAGATGCGGGCTTCGCGCAGGTCAAGGTTATGACTGTGGATAGGATATGGGACACGTGGGTTCCGGAGAAGGAAAAGGAGCGGGTCGATTGTTTGGAGGGTTTGGATGAAGTCGAGGAGTGGAAGCTTCTCGCTGGCCACTATGTAGTTGCTTGGGCCTGGAGAGGAGCTGGCTTTGAGCGATGGGCAGCTTGAACATGTCCCCGATTCTCTGCAAAGGGGCAAGTCCAGCGGCAGTGCTACGAGTGGTGTACCTCCGTAACCGATGATTCCGAGGCCAGAGAGCAAGTTCGCATAGTTCGGCTAGCTGTTCTTTGGTATGTGTTTATGCTCCGCTGGCGGCATTAAGGTTTAGGGGAGTCATACAATGCCATAGGGTTGTACGAATCAAGGGATAGACTGACAAGAAATGCTGTGACAATCACTCTAACAGGTAGTCATACAAGCTCTGTGGCCTGTTGTTAGACCGCTTCGCTCTTGACAAAGCTTATGATGGCTAAGTGGGGCTTTCGGAGTTAGCCGCCGACTTGACTTCATCCGTTAGTTTGGATATCTACCTCTATACACTTTGATATCCGTGAAGCTACATACACAAACAACCTCTGCCTCCCACAATTGACGGTGCAACTCAGTATTCATTGTCGTTTCCATTGTCCAGAAGCCGACAAGATGGCGGAAAGTAAAGACAACAAGCAATACAAGTACCGACAGGAGATCCAGCAGGTCAGTCAACATCGCCTTCCCCCTTAAAATCCATTAGGTTTGTTCTTGCCATGGCCCTGCATTATGTATTCCTCGCATCTCGAGTGGTGACGCTATAAGGTTTTTGTGTGTGAACCTCGGAGCCGATTGAACCTAGATTCGAGAGTCGCGGGTCGTCTCGGATGTGTATGGCTCTCTGGCATCAACTCTCCTGGGACTCCAACCTCTCTCGCCTGGGAGACTTTCCATAACCGTACTGCCAGGAGGAAGCAAGGCGAAAGCGGCAGTCTCTTGTGTGAGACGGATATTTTCCATTCCATTGGGAAAGGTGCATGGACATCGTGAAGGCTCCTGGCCCTGTCCTGGTAACCCTCTGCTGCCCTGGCGACCTGGAGATGTGGCTTGACCAGCCCTCCGACCTTGAAAGACACCGGCCAAGCACAGTGGCAGCATCACCGTTGCCAAGAGTTGGCGGTTGTCACCAGTCACGGCTTCGGACGAGACCAGAGTCACCACCGCAGCGTCTTGCACCTTCCGTTCCCGGGGGCTTATAGTCCCGTAGCTCAGTGAGTCCGTCATTCATTTCGGCCACTCACGAGACTCGAATCTTCTCCCCCTCGTCCGGACTCCTACTGGACTCAAAGCTTGTCTGGCCAGCTTCATCAAGTCTGCAACTGCTCCAAAGGGTCCTGGCAATACAACACTCACGTTCCAACCGCTCTCCACCACCTCAGAACTCCGGCGTCCACCACCTCTTTCTCTCTCTCGGATCTCCTGCCTTTTGCTCTGGAATGAACAACCCAGAAAGGGCAGGAGATCAACTTGAAATCCTGCCTGTCTGCAGCTCGTGGCCATCGTATCAGCAACCATCGAGACTAGAAACCATTCAACTCTCCGTTGTCTATGAGTCAAGCCGGCCATCTCCACTGACGAAGGAGGAGAAGACGGGATGGATGACCAGGACGATGAGCGCGGCCGGAGCCGCCAGGATCCTCAGCGAGGCCGAGCAAGCCTGCGCAGCGCAGCGGATCAGTACGGCCAGGCAAAGCAGAGGAGCCAGGTCAACCATAGGACCCGGATGGGCTTCGACAATATCGCCGCCGCACAACCGCTTCCTGCAGACGCACCCTCGATGGAGCAGTCCGATCGTATCAACTACCAGCCTCACCACCGTCACTTGAACGAGCGTAGCTCCATCAACCCCCGGCGCATCGTGACAGCGGAGCCGACGCAGAACAGAGTCCCTCCAGTTCCTCTTGAGAGCGTGTCGTTCCAGTCCCGCATCGCCGCTACTAACGCGAGGGACGCCTATCAAAATGAGGCACTTCTCCGTGAGAACATCACCGGTTCCATTCCCCTAGCCGAGGCCTGGGATGAGTACGGGGAACAGTACCCGTCTCCTGGGTTGCGCTTCACAGAGGCTCATCGACCCTCTCTACAAGGTCGCGATGCTGTGGCTGCGGCACGTCATACGGTTTCCGAGATACCAGGTACTTTGGACTCTCCAGAGGCTGATTCTCCAGCTGAACTGCTCACCTCTCAGTTCGATATCGACGCACCCCCCGAGCTGCCATGGTCGATGGCAACGGGACATATGAATGGCAGTTTTGATTGCTTCCAGCCTGCTGAGAGCCAGGCACAAAATCCCTACCCTTCTCCGGCCCATTTCGATGGGATAGACGGTTTGAACGGTTTCGCAATCGGAACAGGTGCGATCACAAATTCAGCACCCTCACAAGGCTATGCCCCTCCGTCGGTCCCGGATTCGGGTGGACCTCTGGACCAAATTACCCTCTATCAGCACCTTACCGGTCTTCAAGATACCTTGACCCTCCAGGCCTCGCTCGGTGAGCCGGGTGGCTTAGGGGCCCGTGTTGATAATAGCCTTGCCTTTGCACCACTTCGAGGTTATCTGTATCCACGTCCCGTGCGAACCCCCCCTTCTTCCAACCGAGATCTTGCTCTTGCACACTTCGGGCTTGATCTCTTTCCATTGCCCGGGACTGCACGATACCATCACCCGCGGCGGGGTTCTCGACTGAGTGGCAGCCCTCAGCGTCGCCCCTCTGGGGCGCAGGACCCTGAGCCTCTTGATGACTCTCAGGATCCTCCCGGGTCTGACCGAAACCACCCGTCTTCTCATAACTCGCGAACTGTCCGGGATAGACGGTCCCGTCTGAATCGACAACACCCACACGACGAGTCTTCAGCGGGTTCCCACACCCACCACGGAGCTAACGTTGCGCCTGCTCGACCGGCTCACGACCAGCAGAGTTCCCGTCAATCTACACGAAATACCGAGTTGACCGGACATACAATCCTGGGGCAGGTCGACAATCGGGTCCGGAACGAACGGAGACGGGATACCGCGGCCGATGCAGGCGGCCGCATGGTGCGCTCCTCTGCTAG
Source organism: Coniochaeta hoffmannii (assembly GCA_030052785.1). Classification (NCBI taxonomy): domain Eukaryota; kingdom Fungi; phylum Ascomycota; class Sordariomycetes; order Coniochaetales; family Coniochaetaceae; genus Coniochaeta; species Coniochaeta hoffmannii. The sequence goes on along the minus strand of JANBVN010000042.1, from coordinate 147,134 downwards.
GCTGTCAAATACTTCCCAGCAACAGTGCCTCCTCACCCAACAGCAAATGTCCCTCGTCCAACAACGACTATCCCTCCAGCAGCAACCATTCCTCCAGCAGCAACCTGAGCCACAGCAGCAGCATCGCCAACAACATCTCCGGGAGCAAGTGGAGATTCATCGGCAGCAACAAGGTCTATCTCCTGTACTTCTGCCGGTACCGTCCGAACTCATTCTCCCTTCCTCACAGCTGGCTGTGCCACCCCCGCCGACAGCGCCTGCTCCTACGTATCCCACTACTAGCGTCTACAGTCCGTGGGGAGGACAAAGCACACCCAGCCAGGGAAACCGTCAGTCGCAGGCTACTACCGCGCCTCCAGCTATGCCAGGACAAGATGTTGCCACACGGAGCGGTGCCTCGCACGAGGTGCGTGAGCCCAAGCGCCGCAAATGCGGTGACGGCTCACAACAATAAGCGAACAACTTGGCCTGTGTCCCAGATGGAACCTGGCAGTCGGGGCACAGGCCAACACGTCGACGAGATCGGCGATGAGGTGAAGGCTGTCATTGGGATGGACGACCCATCCAAACTGAGTTCAGGAGTCAAGGCGCACTTGAACATAGAACATGTGTCAGGTCCCTTCGCAAGAGATATGGGGGCTACGCACAAAATCATCGAATGCATAATGCAGGACCGTGGCGCACGGCTCGAGGCCAGTGTCTCGCGCCTTCAACCCCTTCAACCCACCTCTTCAACCCCCAAAATGATTCACATCCACAACACAGACAGCGCGCAGAAGTTTAGGAAGGCTTTTCATTGACAAGATCACACAGATGATGTATGTCTCTGGAGAGACAGGCGAGCCGTCGGCCGAGACAACCGGCATGATCGAAGAAATCGTTCGTCAGCAAGTCGTCGAGATAGTGGGTGCCGCTTTTCGAAGTTCAACCTGATCGTAATCTGACACAACACAGCTTCGAAGTTGCACCGAGCTTGCCGCTCGACGGGGTTCACGATCCATCACTATCAATGATTTGATCTTCCAAATCCGCGACGACGCTCCCAAGGTCTCCCGCTTACGCACCTTCCTCTCGTGGAAAGACGTCCGCAAGAACGTCAAGGATTCCGACGACAAGGGCGGAGATGCCGACCTCGCCGCCGGCGACGACCCGGTTGGCGGAGCACTACCTGGGGGACCGGTGGACGAGACCACCAAGAAGAATAAGAAGAACAAGGTTGGCCTGCCGTGGGAGCCGTCGTCCTTCTTCAACCAGGAAGTGCCCGAGCGTGAGGACGAAGAAGACGAGGAGGAGGAGGAGATGAACTACATCACGCTGCAGCGCCTGCGCAAGGCCGACGAGCGCACCAAGGCCATGACCAGGGAGGAGTACGTGACCTGGTCCGAGTTCCGCCAGGCCTCTTTCACGTACCGCAAGGGCAAGCGCTTCCGCGAGTGGGCCGGCTTCAACATTGTCACCGACAGCAAGCCGTCCGACGACATCGTCGACATCCTGGGCTTCCTGACCTTCGAGATGGTGCAGACGCTCACCGAGGAGGCGCTCAAGATCAAGGAGCACGAGGACCTGCTCAAGTCGACGGCGCCCGACACGGCCGGCACCAAGAAGCGCAAGCTCGCGCAGGGCGGCCTGTTCGACCCGCCTTCCGAGGGGCGCACGCCCGTCGAGCCGCGACATATCCAGGAGGCGTTCCGCCGACTGCAGACGCGTCCCAAGAAGAGCAGGGCCATGCTTACCGGCACCCGGATCGCACAGAAGGCGAGCCTTAAGCTCATATAAGGCGATACAGGATTGACGACTTACGACGACATGAACGACGTTTGCGGCTTGCCACTCCCTTAATCGACATCCGAGTTACGGTTTCTTCACTTTCAGCATCGGTTTCCTACATTCTCATCACGCATGGTTTTCCTCCCCGGACTAGTTTCCTCTTTCCTATTGCCCCTTTCCCTATTTTGTCTTTCCTATCGGCGTTATACAGATCGGCATTCGAAGCGTGCACACAGCTTCGGGGTACACGATGCACCAGTCTTTCTTTTTCATCTTTCCTTTTCATGTTTTCCTTTCGACTCTTCTCTCCCGGAACGGACGACACGACCTTCTTTACCTTCCCTCAACGCCCAGCACCAGAGGGATGTGCTTATACCTCTGGCACGAATTTCCGGGGCTGACAAGGGACGCTTTTTGGCCGGCGACGACGCCTTTGCGGTTTTGCTTTTCAGACCTTCTCGACTCTTTCCCTTCAGGAAGCCTCGGGACGGGGATACCCTATTCTTGATGGCACTGGGCAATCAAGCAATAGACAGCGAATGCGACGACGTGATATTGGCGGCGCTAAGGAGGGCATGCATACTCGGCATCATAATAAAAGCGAAGGGACTGGGATGCATCGAGATGGATCATCATTTTTATCGTTGTTAATAGATAATACACATGATGCAAATTATCCCCGGTACTGCGTGAAATGTTTGCCCAGTATTTATGTCTAAGTTCCCCTTGACTTATTCACACCACCGAGACTCCTCTCTTGCCTGAGTCTGGTCCCGATCCTCTGCAACGCCATGGGCAGCTCATCCGGCTCCTCCCCCTCGTCCTCTTCCTCAAAATCTCTTCTCCTCTGCTCCAGATTACTCTGGCCCCTCTTCCTAAAAGCCCCGGTAACACTCCTCTGCAGTCCCCCAAAAGCGCCTATCCCCGAACTGCCCGTCCGTCGTCGCCTCATGACGGTGGGCGCACTAACCACCGGACTCATGGTTCCCCCATCGCCCGCTTCCTCCTCCCCAGCCCCGTCGAGCCCTCCTCCTTCTTCCCCACCCCTATCTCCTCCGTCCGTCTCGGACCTCGCCCGCTTCTTCCGCCCCTCCATCATCCTCAGCCGGTTGGCGTAGCTCCGGTAGCTAGGCCTCTCCAGCATCCCGCTCCGGAAGGCGTTGACCCCGACCAGCAGCTTGGTCAGGTCGACCAGCTCCTCGAGGTACTCGATGATCTCCATCTGCCCCGCCGCCGCGGCCGACCAGCTCAGGAACTTCTGCTCCGTGGCGTTGCGGATCATGGCGCTGTCTATCCTCTGCGGCGTGTTCGCCCCTCCGCCGCCGGCCGGCGTCTGGGGGCGGGAAGGGGGGAGGGGCCCGGATGCTGGGAAGGATGACTGCTCCGTCTGGATCACCTCGCGGACGCGGTTGACCAGGCGCATCTGGGCGAGGCGGCAGGAGGGGAGGAACTGCGGCAAGGGGATCTTGGTGATGAGGGCCTCGTTCACGGCGAAGAGGGTGAGCGTGATGGCGGCGGACACGTTGCGGCGGTACGTGTAGACGTGCGGGTTCATGTCCTCGAGGACCGAGCTGCCGTAGGCTTGGCGGAGGGAGATGGAGTTGTTCATCCGGTCGATGATCTGGTGGAGGACGTAGATGATCTCCTTGTAGATGGGCTGCAGGGCGCGGAAGGACCCCTTCAGGCGGGGCTCGGAGAGGCAGAACGGGAGGAAGGTCTCGGCCGCACTGAGGGAGTTTTGGGCCTTTTGCTGCGCCGAGGCGAAGTGCGTGTTGAGGCGCTTGGAGCGGAGGGCGGTGACTCTTTCGGGCGACTCGGAACCCGTGGCGAGGATGCCCTGCATGCGGCTGATGTGGCCGATTGAGGAGGATAGGGACTCGACGAGTCGGTCGCGGGCGCGCACTGGGTAGAGGGTTACCTCTACGATGAGGGCGACGGTGCCGCCTACTAGGAAGTTGACGAGGCGCTTGACGAAGTTGTCCCATGCTGGGCCTGTTCCGCTTACGGTTGCTGCGCGTGTCAGTCAGTATGGGTTTCGTGTTTTTGGAGAGACCAAGGGGGAACGTACAAAGAGATACGATGCACATCGACACGATGGAGATCATGCCCGCCTTGACGTACGGCGTACCGAGCTGCACATATGTAGACGGGATAATCCCGACAACCAAAATGACCACCAACGCGACGAGGTTTCCTCGACCTATCTCAAAGGACGCGTAACCCCAGATACAGCCAAAGATGACCCCGAAGGCGCGGACGAAGAAGATCCAGAGCGAGGAGCCGATAGCTACCTCGAAGACGAGCACGAGCTGCAGAGGGGCCCAGACGACTCTCATCGAGTTGTACCACCCGTTTAAGGGCCCATAAAAGGCCATCCAGCTCACCACCATTACGGCCGTGGTGAGCTTGAGAGCGTAGGCGAAATGCTCTGAATGTCCAACGCTCTCTACAAAGTCGGCCAAGCGCGCTCGCAGCCACAGGGGCGAGAATTTCTTGGGTTGGAGCTGCGGGCGAGCGGCCTTGGGATCTTTGAGTGAGCCTCCGCCTGACGACGACGGTACATGCGTTGTAGGGGGCGGGTTGGCCTCTTCGTCTGTTCTCTCGGGACTAGCATCCTCCTCGCTCTCTGTTCCGCTGTCGTTGTCGTCGTCGTTCTTCTCCTTGCTTTTCCTTTCTTTGTTGTCCTTTCCCGTTCTAACCTCCTTGCGCGCGTTTTCGGGGAGCGTCATGACGTCCTGCTCGCCGCCGGATCGCAGAAACCTATTCCAGTTGATCTTTCTGGGCCAGTACAGACGTCTCTTGTCTCTCCTTGCTTGTCTCCGCGCGACAAGAGTCCTCGCATGTTTGAGCATCTGCATGATCTGCTCCGCTGCCTGACGGAGGCTCAGGAGGGATGATGCAAGGAGGAACGTCTCTATGCTAGGCATGACGTCTACCTACGAACCAAGGTGAGCAACTGTTCACTTGAAGCCGGGGTCACAAGTCCACATGATGGGCTTACCTCTTCTTGTGCCGCCTCAGCGGCCGCAACACTGCTGAGCGAGCCCTGAAAGCAGCGGTCGTAGTAGGCGACGGCCGTCGCAAAAGTGTCGACGCGGATATCAAGCTCCTCAATTCTGATGCCCTTAGGTGCAACTACCCCTGCCGGCAGCTTCTCGATGTCGTAGCAGTAGGCAAGACAAGACACGACCAAGAGGATAGCGGCGTCGACTTGACTCAATAGGTCGGTGACTGGCTCCCTGACCCGAGCTAGCAGCGTCTCAAGCACAGCTGGGTTGCCAGATGCTATCTCGCGCTGAGGCTTAACGTGCTCCAGCCTCTCCTCTAGAGATGTGCGTGTCGACATGGGCAACTCACTGCGCCGGCTAGGCCTGCGTGATCCTTGCGCGTTTTCTTCTCTCTCAGAGCCCTGATAGTCCGGAGAGAGCATTCCGTCTTCGGAGTAATCAGAATCCGATCCATGACCTTCATCTGCTGCCTTCGTGTCTGCAGCAGCCATTAACACGAACTTGCTCTCGCATGCGCTGATGAGAGTGTTGACATTCCGCACAAGGCCGGCCATGGCCGTACTGCTGATAGGCTTGAGATTGCGTGATGGTACGACGGCAAACTCGATCTCGAACATGCACTCCCGCAGCGCAGATTTGCAGCTACTCAGTTTGGCCCGGAGCTTGCCCTTTGCAGCAGTCAGTGCGGCGAGCCTGGATTCCTGGGATGTTGCTTTCGCGGACCTGGCCGATCCCGCAGTTGACACCTTGTTTGCTTGTTCTCCTGCCTTCTTGGGCTCCATAAACCACTCAGTTGCCGCCTTCAAGGTAGTCTGCGTCTGAGACAGGGTCTGGATGGTGGTGTCGGCCAGAAACTTGCCCGAGAACTCCGGGAAGACAGTCACGTTGACAATCAGAAGGACACCCATTGTCGTAACAATAGGATACAGAAGGTTGGTGACCGTAGACACCGTGACGTGGTGGGCGGTTCCCACCAGCGTCGTGAAGCTCGTAAGGAGGAAGAGCCAGACCAGGACGAAGAGTCTAGGGCTCTGCGACCGGACGTACCCATGAACAATGGCCACAACGACCAGGAAGATGGCGCGGATCGTGTATGCTGCTGGCTCATTGGATGCGAATACCAGACTGGAGAGATACATGCCCAGGGTAGACCAGCCTACTCCCATCAGCGTTCCGATCAGGGTAAAGATCAGAGCTTGCGCCATCTGACCGAAGCGTTGAGCGCAGTGGCAGAAGACAGCCGTCATGGCGGCCAGGTAGTTGGCTGGTCCATAGCGGCGGCTGACGGCGGGGATGACGACGATGGTCACTGCAATGGTGACCGCAACGGTGTGCTTGACCATGCGCTGCCACAGATGGTTCGTTTGGAGCTTTGACTTGATGGCGCTGAGCCGTCGCGATAGCTCTACGAAACCAACCATTGTCACCGCGATGACGCTTCTATAATTGACCAGGTCGGTGTTTCCTTCTCCTTTTCATCGTTCCACCGTCGAGTTTGAAGGCCGGGCATATCAGCATTAACCGTGTATCTGAGGAGCAACTACCGCATGAGGCACGCCAACATCAAATTGAGCATTCAGGGAGTTAGGGGACACCAATTGAGTCAATTGGCGTTTGCGGTAACTACAACCTCGTGCTCGATCCGTCTTTACTCACATTCCAATTCCTCGTACTCATATTTAAGTTCACGCTAAGGCCGAGGGTACCCATTCGAGGTGAAGTTACGTAGCTGGAACCCCACACCACGGTGGGCTTCGGTGAGCACCCTCGGTGAGAATCCAAAGCTTCCAAATTTCGAGGTATGTACTTACATCAAGTTCGCGATAGCTTCCAGCTTTCCTCAAGCAATCAAAACATACCATTCATCCTTATAGAGTCACCGGCGCAAAAATGTCTCATCTGGCCAACCCGCTCGCAACCCCAGACCAGCTCTACCGCCGCTCCAACTTCAGCGCCCTTCCCACCGACCTGCAAGACCTCATCTTCTTCCAGTCCCAGACCCTAACACAAGCAGCCGGCCTCCTCCTCCAACTGCCCCAGAGCGTCACAGCGCAAGCCAACGTCATCCTTGCCCGCTTCTGGCTAGTCGAGCCCCTGCTCTCCCACGAATTCTCCTCCCTTTCTGCAGCAGCCCTCTACCTCGTCGCGAAGCTCGGCCCCTCGCCCGCCTCCCCTCGAAACATCGCGAACGTCTACACCTACCTCCTGTCAGACCACTCCACCCTCTTCCGCGAACAACAAGTGGCATCGACCAAACCCCCAGACGATGCAGGGAGCTACACGCCCAGCGAGGTAGAATACAACAGGTTCCACACCACACTATTGGCGCTCGAGGCCCGGATCCTCTACGCCCTCGGTTTCGACACGCACGTCGCCCTCCCGCACCCGCTGGCCGTGACGTACCTCCAGGCCCTGGACTTCTTCGAGCTTCCCAACGACGACGGCGGCCAGGTGGCGAAGAAGAAGAAGAGCGAGCTTGGAGCCCTGGCGGTGCGGTACCTCAACACGGCGCTGCTGAGCCCGCAGCAGCTGTACGTCACGCACCAGCCGCCGGCCCTGGCCGTCGCGGCGGTGTACAACGCCGCCAGGGACGTGGGCGCCAAGATGCCCGAGTGCGCGTGGTGGGAGGTGTTTGATGTCGAGCGGGAGGAGCTGGGGTTCTTGGTCGTGGGGATGAGGAGCTTGGAGGGGTGGGTGCGGAGGGTGAGGGAGGATGGGCTGGTGGGTGGGTTGCGGGAGGGGATGGTTACGAGGGCGATGGTGGAGGGCGAGATGCGGAGACGGGGACTGAGGATGGGGAACGGGGAGGAGGAGGAGGAGGTGATGGATGAGGAGGAGAGGATGGCGAGGTTGATGGATGAGCGGATCGCTGAACGGGAGGCGGAGGGGATAGTGGAGGACGCAGAAGATCAGGTGTAATGGACTGGACAGGGGTTATTGTAACTGGTATAGTGGCCGTCACGGCAAGTCCTCGATAAGTGGCACAGTCACGGTCAAGAATTACGCTTATAGCCTCTGAAGCTGTGGTATCTGCAGCTCTTGTTAAGCCTTACTTCGCTCGAGACGCCTCTCCGTCTTTCCCAACCGACCCCTGTCCCTCTCTCCTCGCCTTGGCCCCAGCCTTCAGCTTCTCCCACCGATCACGATACTTCTCCAGCGTCTGCTGCAGCTTCGCATTCTCCTTCTCGAGCACATCCATCCTCTGCGCCGAAACCGCCAGCTGCTCCTCCAGTTCTCGGTTCCTCCTCTTGATGGCCTCGTCACCGGGTTCGGCTTTCGCGCCAGCCCCTCCGCTAGAGGACATGGGCGAGCCGGGTCGCTGCAGTCGCAGACTCTGCGCGAGCGCGAGGTGCGAGCTCTGAGAATTTATCTCAAAAGCGTGCAGTCGCTTGCTCAGTCTGTCCAGCATCTCCTTGAGGCTCGTGTTCTCGAGGTGGAGCTCCTCGACGGCGTTTTGCAGGCTTTTGTCCGACTTGTCCTTCCCCAGCCGCTTGCGTAGGGCTGGCGACAGCGGTGCCTGCGATTCTCTGGCGTCGACAAAGTCTTCCTCGTCCGGATCTTCTAGATGCTCCCCGTGCCCTCCGTGGACGGAAGCGGCTATGCGCCGTCTCTCCTTCTGGTCGAAGGTGAGGATGCTGGCGTACGAGGCAGTGTGGCCGCTGGTTGGCACGACATAGAAAGAGTCGTTGGGTCCGTGTCCCTCGCCTCGCAATGCCCGGAGCGTGGCCTTGGAGTAGATCTTTGACAAATCAGGCTCGATGGTGGCCGAGTGTGGAGGCCGAGAGCGATGTCTCCGTTGAGAAGGCGGATCTGCAGCTGCTGCCGGCGCTGACGATTCCGAGGTCGACTCCTCCGTTATAAGTGGCAATCCTGCAAAAGCGAGAGGTGCCGAGAGCTTATTGAAGATGCTACCAAATGTGTTATAGAATCTCGAGAACCCTTCCTCGCTTGCGCCCTGGTTGGGCTCCTCCTCTTGAACAGTGGCTATCGCTTGATGCTGTTCGGGTTTCGTAGATGCCACTGGACTTGGCGGCACCCAGCTCGGTTTGCCTGTCTGGTCCGGTCTGGTGCTTGCTTTCTGGCTTGTGCCATCTCGGCGTGGGTGCACCTCGAGGCTGCCCGGCGCCTGGTCGTTGGACACGCTAGGACTAAGAACCTGTCCTCGTCGACCGGTCCGGATTCCTCTCGCCGAAGCAAGATTACTAGCGATGGACGAGGTCAAGTCGCGCGCCGGATACCTCCGCTGCTGGTGGGACAGAGTCGGTAGCGGCTTGGTAGCAAGCGGAGAACTAGGTCTGCTAGTGGAGGACGCTGCCTGTTTCTTGTCCTTCTCTTGAACATCGTCTCCAGTTGTTGGCGTATGCTTCTCTTCGCCCTCTGTGATATCGCTTTCTGTCGACTGTTGACTAGTTTGCTCGTGCGGAAACCTGAGGAGGTCGGAGAGTTTCTTGTGATGCTGTTCGAGCAACTTGAGCGTCCTCAGGGCTTCGATGCTGCTCGTGCTCTTGGCAGCGTTGGAGAATTCGCCAGCGGCCAACGTGTGTTCGTTAACTGCAACAGTGCTGTCAGAGCTCCGCGTGGCATCAGAGGCAGCTTTCGCATGGTCGTGCGCCTAAAAGCCTGTCAGCAAAGGGGTCGAGTAGTACTCGATGAGGCCAGCCGCACTTTGATCAGAGGTGACGCCTCCATTCTGGCTACCGCATCACGAGCCAAGGAGAGGTTACGCTTCCTGACTTGGCAGATTGTTTCGAATGAACTGCGCGATACTGTTATTTCAGCCAATGTTTTTAAACAGATGCGATTATACGACGTGGAGCGATGAATATCATCTCTCATCTAAGGTTGTTTCGAACGTTGAAAGTGACTGATCAGCCGGATGCGGACCGCCTATCTTAGCGTGACATCCCATCACATGTGGCTGGAGCTTCCCCGCCATTTGTGGCTGGGCTACCAACCGGCCAATTACACGCCAACTTCTGCCCGAAACTCTCCCCGCCCCTACGAAGGAGGCTTGAACAGCGAGCAAGGGTTCCGGGGGCTGGCAATTGCCCGCTAAAACAAGTGATGACGATGCCCCCCCGGCTTTGCTGGTTCCTTCCAGGTTGTCTCAGGTCTGGGATTTGCAACAGCTGCTACAGCTCTCCGACTTTTTTGTTTACTCCTGTCGTGAACCACATCTTTCCTCTCAGCGATCATGGACGGAGCCAACGGCCTCGATAAGTTCCTCCCCAAAGCCATCGCAGCGAAGAGACGACGGAGGAAGCAGGGATCCATTGCGGAGACGACCAGCAGCAATGATGAGGCTGGATCTGTGTTCGGTGGAGCACCGGACGGAGCTGGAGGAGGAGAAGGACCTGGCAGCTCCGCCAATTCAACGCCAAGAGGCCGGTCCATCATCAGCCGCGAACAAACAGCCGGCACTGACAGCACCAACACCACCAATTCACTAGACAAAAGGTCGAGTAACATGACGGATGAAGGCGAGGAGACAAGTCTGGCCTCTTACGACTCAGACACCGACTTGTAAGTCATGTCGCAATTCATTGTAGACCCTGTTACAGCGGTATCCTTTCCAGTGGAAGTTGCCGAGAGTTCTAGTGGCAGGGACCCTGAATCGCATCAGGCCAGGCGTCCCCAGATCCGTCATATTCGCTTCACAACGGTGGAGGAAACACCGGGCTACCATATCCACTGTCCACCTCATCAGCCTCCTACGAATGCGCGTACTTTGGTCTCTCTCTGGCTCTAAGCTCGCCCCAAGATCTTGAACAACATTTGTGTATTCTCGACTCACCGTCAAGCACTCTATTTACCTGATTTTCCTTACGCTACAACACCTAGCATCCTTCTGTTTTTGTCTCCTTGCTCATTCGCTACGTTCCATCGTACAAAACATCTGTTTCGGGTTGAGCTACTGACAGTATCACCGACAAACCTTAGGCCGGACCGACCAGCGATATCTTCCACCCATCCTTCTCAGATTGGCCACCTGACAACCAACTCTCCGATAGTACAGGCTGCTGTCCACCTAGAGACACAACCTTCGCAGACATCAGATACCCCTTCACCGCGACTCTCCTCAACTTTCCCTGTCAATAGCACGAGCACCGATAGCCTTGGCTCTGGCACCCTGGCGACCAGCAAGACCGGCTTATCAGCTCCCGCCTCTCGGGCACAACGGTCCCCGTCCCCGGTCGGCCGGTTTCGCGACGTTTTCAAAAAGAAGAGCTCATCTGGCACCGGCAGTCCAAGTCCGGAACGGAAATCCTTCCCGGACTCCGGGCGGCCGACGTCCTCTTCGAACGCCTCAAAGGCCGACCCAGAGCCTTTGAGAGAAAACCAGCCCACGAAAGCAGCGGCTGCTTCAGAACGTTTCCGCCGCCTCTCACAGGGCGCCAAGGTCGATACATCCAGACCACCTCAGACGCCTCCGTCGAACGAGAGCGCCACTCCAGTGATAGTGAATACACCGCCGACGCCAACCGACCCTAACATCCCGACTTTTCACACCAGTCCAGTCAGGAATTCCAGCGCAACTACTTCGCCGCAGACAAATGCATCGTCTCCAAAGGGAAGCATGATATCTCAGCGACGTAGAGCTGGCTCTGGCACGCTCGGCCCCAGCAAGCTCTCGAATATCGTCCAGGCGCCCTTGACCCCCACCCTGGAAAACCCGGCATCGCCAGGATCTCCGGGAAATGCGGTTTCTGGCTTCTTCTCGTCCATGATCTCTACCGTCCAGAGCACAGCGAATACTCTTAGCAACAGTATAAGCACAGCAAATCTAGGACAAGGAGCCAGCCGTAACAGGCTACCATTGCCGGAAGACGGACCAGTCGAACCGCAAGGGGGCGAGGACAGTGTAGAAGTGGAGTCAGGTACAGGTGCAACAAGCGAGCATTCGATGGACCCGAGGGAACCCGCCGTCAAGACCCTTGGCAAGGGCGACTTGAGCTTGAGTCATCTGGGCATTGAAGAGCCGAAAAGCGCTGTTGCGACGCCAGTTACGGCCAAGTTTCCAGATTTGCAAAACGACTCCGTACGGGGACGATCCGAGTCCGCTCCCGTTGATACTAGTGCCGCGGACGCAGTGGACCGTCAGGACCTGAGCCGACCACGGTCGCTCTACGAACCCGTCGGGACTGTCACACCACCACAAGGCAGCGTCTATGAGGGCAATACCGGTATCAAGAGGAGTGGCAGCATACGCAGTGCTATCGCGGGCCGTAGGAAACGAGGTAGCAGCGTGGCCACTGGCGGGACCGGGGGCACGATTGCTGCCGCTATCGCCGCCGCGAATGCCTCCATTACTCGGCCCAACGCAGATTCCTCTGCGCCGAAGCTTACGGGCTTTGCGGTAGCGAGCAAGAAGAGAAACCGTGACTTCCATGCTTTGTTCAAGAGCGTGCCGGACGATGACTATCTGATAGAGGACTACAGCTGCGCCCTGCAACGCGAGATCCTGGCGCACGGCCGACTATACGTGTCAGAGGGCCACCTCTGCTTCAGCAGCAACATCTTCGGCTGGGTGACGACTCTGGTGATGGGCTTTGACGAGATTGTCTCGGTCGAGAAGAGGAGCACGGCCTTGGTGTTCAAAAACGGGTTGGAGATATCCACGCTCCATGCAAAGCATATTTTTGCGTCTTTTACTGGCCGCGACGCAACATATGACTTGATTGTGAAGATCTGGAAGCTTGGTCATCCGAGCTTGAAGAGCTCCCTCAACGGGGTCCGTATCGACGAGACCGGAGGCGATAGGACGGAGAAGATCGACGTCGAGACGTCGTCCATTGGAGGTAGCGCCACCATATCCGGGTCTGGGAGTGACAGCGATGAAGATGGCGACGACATCTACGACGAGGACGAGGATAATGACGACACGGTCGAGACCACCCAGGCGACCGAACAGACGGCGCTGGACGCGCCTGGCGAGAAGGCTGTCGCTCGCAAGCCATCCAGCTCCCCATTGTCGAACCAGGTAGCAGGGAAGACAGAGGATGGTGCGGCCGCAGCGTCTGCACCAGACTTCCCAGGGCCGGCCACACATGCGCCCACTGACTGCGGAGACGCAGCCACACACTACGATATTGTTGTTGGCGATGATGTCATACCAGCACCCCTCGGCAAAGTGTACAATCTCATGTTCGGTCCAGCTTCTGCGGCGTGGATGGGCAAGTGGATTACGGGCGATCAGAAGTGCATGGAGCTCACGGGGCTGATGGAGGACAAGAAAGGCCTGACAGAGGACAACAAGTCGAGGAATTACACGTACATTAAGCCGCTTTACTCGTCCATTGGACCCAAGCAGACGAAGTGTATCGTCACCGAACAGCTGGACGGCCTGGACCTCGAAAAGGCGGTCAACATCTCTTGTTCCACCCAGAACCCGGACGTGCCGAGTGGCAATATTTTCACGGTCAAGACGAAATACTGTCTCTCATGGGCCGAGAACAATGCGACCAGAGTCCAAGCCAACTGCACGATCGAATGGACCGGCAAGAGCTGGCTCAAGGGTGAGTGCATTTCAACACCAATCGCCGATATTTCTGTTCTAACTAACTTTATGTAGGCCCCATCGAGAAAGGCGCAAAAGACGGCCAGACACAGTACTGCAAAGAACTCTTTGCCAGTCTCAAGGCCGCCGTAGTGTCGCGTCCCAGATCGAGCACACTTGGCGGCACTCAGGGCAAAGCGAGGAAGAAGGGCCGCAAGGGGAGGTCCGCACCGTCCAACCCCACGAGTGACGGCGAGGGCGTCCAGAGACCGGTAGCAAAACAGGACTGGGGCCTTTTTGAGCCTGCCCGGCCATTCCTCAGTCCTTTCGTCGACATGTTGGGACCTATCATGACAGGCAACGTCGTATACGGTCTCCTCGTCGGCCTGCTGGTAGCCACCTGGTTCGGCTTCGGCTCCAACGCGTCGGCGGGACGCTACGGTCGCGAGCTCGGATACATGGCTAGCGCAGACCGCCACGCTGCTTACGAGGAGATGTGGAATCGGGAGGAGAGCGAGCTGTGGGAGTGGCTGGACGAGAGAGTCGGGCTGGAGCGCCTCAACGGGGCGCCGGTGGCTGCTGTGCCGCCGCGGAAGAAGGCCGCGATGGAGGACAAGATACGCGAGGATAGGATGTCTGAGAGGGAGATCAAGGAGGCTATCCGGGTGACCGAGGAGAAGCTGAAGGTTCTCAAGTCGGTTGTCGATAGGGAGGCGGAGGGGAAGGCTTCTCAGCAGTGAGAATTGCACGCACTGATATCACACGTTACTTTGTTTTTTTCAAAAGGCACATGGCATCCAGGATGCCGAGCTGTACATTAAGGCATCGCATGAAGCGACTGGAGTTTCTGGGTTCTCTGGCTGGCTTCAACGAGCATACATACCAAATATCTCTTTTCCATCAACCTATCTCTCTGCTCCCCTCAGGAGTGAACTGAGTTGCACTTTATGATATTGTTGTATCGCGTCATCACATTCCCGAACCAACATCCAGATCCGTCCGCCCGACCTTACGCTGTGTGACGGCACTTTGATGACACACAACATTGTCGCAACCAGACGCGTTTCCTCACCAGGAACAAAGATACAGCTGAGCTTAATAATGTCCGGATATAAATGACCGAGGCACAATGGTTCACCTTTCCCCGTCACGCCGGCATCGATTGCGGGGTGGCGGTATTGGCGATGGCGGGGCCGTTTAGTAGTGACGTCTCATGCATGTACTTAACCACCACAGCGCCGCCTCCGTCGCGGGCTTCTTATGCCATGAATTAGTATGCTTTTACAGGCCTCCCTGACTCAATTGAGATATACCAGATTGCGCAAACCGTGAACTTTCCAAGTATACACGCCCAGGAGCGCTCAAGATGCCGCGAGCCCTCACTCTGCAGAAAATAGAAGGCGCCAAGCCGGGCAAGGTGTACTACCCGTATGTTTCCCCTATCCTCCTTCTCCCAATTATGTCATGTATCTCCTCTTTCCCTTCGTAACGCCAGCATTTCATCCGGTATCCCCGACTAACTCGCCCGTCCAAGACTCCAACTCGTCGAGACCCCCCGCCCAACCCCGGGCCCAAACCAGCTCCTCATCCGCATCCACGCCGCGGCCCTCAACCACCGCGACCTCTTCATCCGGCAGCACCTCTACCCGGGCATCAGCTTCGACCACCCCTTGCTGGCGGACGGGTACGGCGTCGTCGTCGAGGCCGGCAGCGGCGCCACTGTCCCCGTCGGCAAGGCCGTGCTGCTGTACCCGGCCCAGGGCTGGGAGAGCGCGCCCGAGGCCCCCGAGAGCGGGGACTACTTCTCCGTGGTGGGCGGCGCGGTCCTGGTGCCCTGGGGAGCGGGCCAGGAGCTCGTGTGCGTGGACGAGGGGCAGGTGGTGCCGGCGCCGGAGCACCTGACGGCCGTCGAGGGGGCGGCGCTGCCCCTCGTTGGGCTGACGGGGTGGAGAGCGCTTGTCAGCAAGAGTGGGAACGCGGAGCCCGGGAGGAATGTGCTGGTTACCGGGATCGGGGGCGGGGTGGCGCTGCAGACGCTGCAGTTTGCCGTGGCGATGGGGTGTAATGTTTTTGTGACGAGTGGGGATGTCGAGAAGATCGAGAAGGCGAAGGGGATGGGGGCCAAGGGCGGGGTGGTGTATAAGGAGGAGGGATGGGAGAAGAAGCTGGCGGCTATGCTGCCCAAGGATAGGCCTTACCTCGATGCCGTCGTGGACGGGGCCGGAGGGGACGTGGTGGGTAAGACGGTGAGGCTGCTGAAGGCTGGGGGCGTGATTGCGCAGTATGGCATGACGGTTGGGCCGAAGATGGACTGGCTTATGCAGGCTGTGCTGAAGAACGTGGAGTTGAAGGGGACTACGATGGGCTCGAAGAGAGAATTTAGGGATATGGTGGAGTTTGTGAGGGAGAAGAAGATCAGGCCGGTCGTCAGCAAGGTGGTCAAGGGTATTGACAACCTCGAGGGCATTGATGATCTGTTTGAGGACATGAAGGTTGGACGCCAGTTCGGGAAGCTGGTTATCGAGTTTGAGTCTGGGGATAGCGGGTCGAGTTCGCCGAAACTGTGAGACTTTGAGCAAGAGGGTGCACATGAGAAGATGGAAAATGGGCGGATGTTCCATAGTCAAATGTTTGCAACGTTAAGCGGGTATCATACGATCTAGTTGTTGTCTTGCTCCTCCATCCTAGTCCTCTGATATCTTCCGCTTCTTCTTGGGTTTCGCACCCGGCTCCTCGGGCGGCACGAACTCGGCTTCCCGCTCCTTCCGCTTCTCCTCTTTCTTTGCCTTTGCCTTCTCCGCCCTCTCTTCTTCCGCAGCCCGCTTCTTCGCCTCCTTGCCCAAGAAGTACTCGCCGCTCTCGATCTGCATGTCCACCTTGCTCTTCTCGGGTGCCGGCGGGAAGGGCGTGTACGTCTTCTTGCTCTTGTCGGTGACCTTCTGGGGCACGTAGCGCTTGCTGAGGTTGCGCTTCTTGAAGTTGGGCAGGTAGCGGTCCCAGCTCTCGTTGGCCAGCTCCGGGTCTTTGGCGAGCTCGCGCTTGATCATCAGCTCCTTGATGAGGTAGATGGGGTGGATGTTGGCCATGGTGTCCTCGACCACCCGGCGCACTTCCTTGAGACCCTTGAAGGGCCCCATGCAAGACACTGTATTGCCGTGCACGAGGATGTAGGTCTGGGTCAGGAGCTCCAGGGCCTTGAGTGTGCTGCCGTTCGGTCCCAGGATGCGTTGCCGCCGCTTGATAAACTTCTCCTTATTCCTGACTAGGTTTCGGATCTTGATGATGTCGCAGGCCACGCCGTCTTCGAGGATCTTAATCGCTTGGGGCGCGGGGACGCTTCTCGCCAGCAGTTTTATGAGGTCGCGGGCGTTGAGGATGGCGGCAGGATCGTAGGTTTTTCTTGTCGTCTTGACTGTCATCTGGCCTTCGACGAGATCGAGGGTGCAGGCTATGCCATACTTCTCGAGGGCCTTGGTGACGAGCGGCCAGGCTTCCTTGAGGTAGACTTCTCTGTATTTCGGGAACAGAGTCGCGAATGAAGACTCTTCGGCAAACGTGCCGCCGGCATTGTCTTCTGGTTTGAAGGGCTCCGTCTTCCACTTGTCGATATCATCCGTATCCCAGGGCTTGTCCTTCTTGTGAGTCGACGGCATCTTGGGCGGTTGCAGAGGACTGTAGCTGAATGTTATTGATTTAGGCGTTATGCGAGTCCAACCAAGTCTGAGGCAGCTTCAGGTTGATGGAAGTTTTCTGTGGAGCACCGGGCAGAAAAGGTGGCGGTAGGGATCCGTGCAGAGCCTCGATAAGCGAGATCTGCTATCTTATCTACCGCTAAATGATCCCTAACCCTGAACACCCGCATATATTTCCAGCGTTCCGAAGTCGGTAGGCACAGCAAGATGAGGCGGTGAAGGATCATTCAACGAATGATCCACCCAGAAAGAAGGATTTGTCCGATCCGCTTCATGCAGTCCCGAGCAGCTGGGACCAGCGGATGCTGAGAATTTCACTTGGCCTGTTTCGCCCAGACGTCATATCTGCATGACATGCAGCTTGCGCAGTGGAGGGAAGGGCGAACAGGGACAAACGCAGCAGCACACTACTTTGCAAGGCGCATTCCAAATTTTGAGTCTTGTAACTTTCGTAGAGCCATCGCTTCTCTCTCTTTTATCGAGTTTATACCCCAACTTTACGATTTGGCGATCGTCAGCTTTCTGGTGAGACTTACGACGGTGCTCTGGGATACTTCAAAGCCGCTAACTTGAAGGCAAGGAAGGCAAGTCAGTAGGCTTTATCCACCCTGTGCCAGGAGTTCAGGACCCGGCATACGGCAGAATCAGGGTCAACAGGAGCCCAGACTCGCGAATGTGGGAACTTTGTTGGCTTTAAGGGGAGGCCTATGCAACTACAGGCCAACGACTAGCAGAACCTGTCTGGCAGGACACGCCATTGTCTGCCATCTTTACACTGTGTTAGTCCCGTTCTGACGCCAGCAATGGACACTAAGACGCCGGGTGGGACTCCGCGCCCACAGGAAATACCGGGGACGGGTCTAGGCTGGAGTCAGGGCCCCTCAACGTCGTCCTCGCTCCCCAATTCTGAATCTCTTTCGGTTCCCTCCTCGACTTCCCCGACATATCGGATAAAGACGACTAGGTCGTCCTCCTCCTCGCACCCATTACAGAACGTATCGACGGCGTCTGACTTTGCGGTACCGAACCGTAAGAGCACGCTCACCGAACCGGGCACGACCGAGACACACGTACACCGAACCAGCTTGTCTATGCCCCCGCCCGTCTCCAGACCTACAATTCAACAACACGCAGCCAATTCCCAGACGGCGAAGAGCCCAAGGGTGTCCCTGTCTCACAGCAGAACGGGGTCGACTGGCTCAGAGATCTGGAATCCCACCCAGGATCTCGCTGTTGTTCCCTACTCTGCGGGGGATAACGGCAGCGCTGTGATAGACGGCTCTATCGATACCACTCCCCGCTTGCTCGCCGGTACATATAACCCAGAGTTGCTGACAATCCGGCAACTTCCCGAGTCAGCCTTCATGCCGTCCAGTCGCTCGTCCATCTCGACGGCAGACACCAACCCGGACACGGGAAGCAAGCGCATGAGCGTGAGCTCTCTGTACAGCTTGACCTCGGCACGTGGTGTGCCTAGCTCTGCAGCGTCTATGAACGGCAGTGAGAACGGAGCTAACGCTCCGGTCCCCGGCTCTGTTCACCGGACCATGTCGGGCTTGACTTCGTCTTCGGGAACAGCTGCCGGCGTCGGCAAGGCTTCTGGAGCTACTACACCCGCCTTCCCCGCGGCACAGTCTGAAGCCACGTTATCAAATGTCACGGTCACGACAGGGAGCCAGGTCACGATTACCGGCTCACACAGCCTCGCACCGAAGGATTCGTCCATTCAGCACCCTCACCACCTCACCGACATGATCAAGCGCACACCGCAGCCAGCAGGTCCTAACTCCGACCCAGCGGCTGGAGTACCTGCGTCCTCTAGCACTGCTCAACCAGGACGGCCCCTGCCGACAAGATCCCGCAGTAGGACCAAGCGGAGATTCAGCGGCGGCAGTGCTGCGCTGAGTAGCCACAGCCCAAGCAGCGATCGCATGCCGGTTAGAGAGAAAGAGGAGGTGAAGCCGGCGAGATATGGTACGATTGGAGTCTGCGCCCTGGACGTCAAAGCGAGGAGCAAGCCGAGCAGGAACATTCTGGGACGTCTGATAGCGAACAGGGAGTTCGATGTTTGTGTCTTTGGAGACAAGGTCATTCTCGACGAAGAAATTGAGAACTGGCCCATGTGGTATGCTACACTCTTCAAACCCTGGTGGATTCAAACATGCTAACACTTCACAGCGACTACCTGATCTCCTTCTACTCTGACGGCTTTCCCCTCGAAAAAGCAATCGCATACGTTAAGGCCCGAAAACCCTTTTGCGTCAACGACGTGCCCATGCAGAAGATCCTGTGGGACAGACGCCTCTGCCTCCGCCTACTAGACCGCATCGGAGTACCCACACCGCAACGCATAGAAGTGAACCGCGACGGAGGACCAAGTATCCTGACCGTTGACCTAGCGAAGCACATGAAAGACGTCAGCGGGATCACCTTCGAGCCCACCGATATCTCCACAGCAAAGGCCCAGGCCCCGCGCAAGATCGAGATGCTCGACGACGGCGACATCCTCTCGGTCGATGGCACACTTCTCAAGAAGCCCTTCGTCGAGAAGCCTACCAGCGGCGAGGACCACAACATTATCATATACTTCTCCAAGGCCATGGGCGGCGGGGCCCGCAAGCTCTTTCGCAAGATCGGCAACAAGAGTAGCGAGTTCGTGCCGGATTTGAGTACTCCCCGCGCCATCACCCATCCAGACGAGAGCTATATCTACGAGAAATTCATGCGAGTCGATAACGCGGAGGATGTGAAGGCATACACCGTGGGACCGAACTACTGCCACGCCGAGACGCGCAAGTCGCCTGTTGTTGATGGCGTTGTCAGGAGAAACACACATGGCAAGGAGATCCGTTACGTGACGGCACTGAACCCGGAGGAAAAGGAGATTGCGAGCAAGATCTCAACTGCATTTGGCCAGCGCGTCTGTGGATTCGATTTCCTACGGGCTGGCGGCAAAAGCTATGTCATTGATGTGAACGGTTGGAGTTTCGTCAAGGATAATGATGACTACTACGATCGCTGTTCCAGCATTCTCAAGGACCTGTTTATCAAGGAGCGAATACGCAGGACAGGACTGGCGTCACCGATACCTTCACCGGCGCTGTCGGCCGAGGTCGATCCAATGGCTGCACGAGCAGTCAAGGACAGAGAGCAGACTGCCAGCTCTGCTGGCCTCGGTATCCAGGGTAAGCCGCCGACAAGCGGTGCTTCATCCGTAGGACCAGACGTCGTGGGGCCTAGCCCGCATCCCGAGCCTGGCTCATCAGTCAAGTCGGACAGCGCTCTGCTATCTAAGCTCCATAATGCCGCGAGTGGTCTGCACCTGCATCCACAGTCCGTTGTGGCAGACAGCGCCGCTCCGCCGAAGGCAGCAACGACAGTCCCTGCTACCCCGTCGCCCATCCATGACGCTACGGCCACGGACCTCCACGAGGGCCACGAACAGACCCCACCGCCACCGCCTCCCAAACACTCGTGGAAGCTGAAGGGCATCGTGTCCGTCATCCGCCACGCGGACCGCACACCCAAGCAAAAGTACAAGTTCACCTTCCACACGGAACCGTTCATTGAACTGCTCAAGGGGCATCAAGAAGAGGTTCTGCTCATAGGAGAGGCGGCACTCGGCAGCGTCATTGCGGCTGTCGACAAGGCCATGGTAGCCGGCGTCGAGGACCGGGCCAAACTGAAGGCGCTACGGAACGTGCTAGTCAAGAAGGGCGGCTGGGCCGGCACGAAAGTGCAGATCAAGCCGATGTTCCGCAAGCACAAGACGGAGGCCAAGAAGACGGATGAGATGCCGTCTGTGGAGGAGGATGTTGCCAAAGGGGGGAAACCGGCCGAGGTGTCCAGCGCGGCGGGACAGGAAGCGGATGAAGTCGCTGTTGAGTCTGGAAAGGAGGAGGCGAAGCAGCGCCACCAGCCGAAACGTCAGGACTCGCTGTCGGGCGTGACTATGTCCAAGTTCACGGCCGCTGAGAACAGCCTCGTCCTCGACAAACTACAGCTGATCGTCAAGTGGGGAGGCGAGCCGACACATTCGGCGCGGTATCAGTCCCAGGAACTAGGTGAGAATATGCGCAAAGACTTCCTGCTCCTGAACCGCGACATCTTGGATGAAGTACATGTCTACAGCAGCAGCGAGCGACGCGTCACCACGTCCGCTCAGATCTGGGCCGCCAGCTTCCTCGAGCAGAAAGAAGTCCCCGAAGACTTCATCACCATCCGCAAGGATCTACTCGACGACTCCAACGCGGCAAAGGACGAAATGGACAAGGTCAAGAAGAAGCTCAAGGGTCTACTCCGGAAGGGCAACGAGCGCCCTCCCCAGTTTGCCTGGCCGGAGAACATGCCGGAGCCGTCCGAGGTGCAGACGCGGGTTGTGCAGCTGATGAACTTCCACAGAAAGGTCATGCACAGCAACTACGCCAAACTCTACAGCGGGGCCGTCAACTCGCTCAACGCCATCTCGAACCCGCCGTCGACGGAGAAGACAGCTTTACCAAGCGAGAACAGCTACTCTCACTCGAGCATGCACTCGCGGCTGCACTCCAACTCGCACTCCCACTCCCACCTGTCCTCTTCCCTCTCTCAAGTCAACGCCGTGAACGAGATTCAAGCGCGGTGGTGCTGCGGCGAGGACGCCGAGCTGTTCCGGGAGAGGTGGGAGAAGCTGTTCGCCGAGTTCTGCGACGGGGAGAAAGTCGACCCCTCAAAAATATCAGAGCTGTACGACACGATGAAGTTCGACGCGCTGCACAACCGCCAGTTCCTGGAGTGGGTGTTCACGCCGCCCAAGAGCATGTTGGAGGAGGACTACGGCCTTGGTTCCGCCGCGAGCAGCATCAAGGAGCCGCGGACCAGCATATCCGGGGCGTCGGTGGTCCGAGACTCGGAAGAGGCGGGCGCGGGAACGGGAAGCAAAGCAGGCGGCGACGATCCGAGGTCGGATAAAGCGCAGTCCAGCGCCTCGTCGGACAAGACCGACAAGGGCGGGGCCGAACCGACGGCGAACAACCCGAGGGTGAAGCGCATCTTCCGCCGGAGGTCGTGGATGAACGGGCTGCGGCACGCGGGCGAGACGGCGCCGGGGGAGCAGTACTTCCACCTGTACAAGGGTACCGCGCAGACCAAGACCAAGATGGACGCGCGGTTCGAGCCGCTGCGGGAGCTCTACCAGCTCGCGAAAGTGCTGTTCGACTTCATCTGCCCGCAGGAGTACGGCATCAGCGACAGCGAGAAGCTGGAGATCGGGCTGCTCACTTCGCTCCCGCTGCTGAAGGAGATCGTGCAAGACCTGGAGGAGATGCAGGCCTCGGACGAGGCCAAGAGCTTCTTCTACTTCACCAAGGAGTCGCACATCTACACCCTGCTCAACTGCATCCTCGAGGGCGGCATCGAGACCAAGATCCAGCGCAGCACGATCCCGGAGCTGGATTACCTGAGCCAGATCTGCTTTGAGCTGTACGAGAGCGAGACCAAGGTACCGTCCGGCCTCGGGACGGACCAGACGAGCGCTTTCGCGTACAGTATCCGCATCACCATCAGTCCCGGGTGCCACGTGTTCGATCCGCTCGACGTGCAGCTCGACAGCAGGCACTGCATCGGTTGCGCGCCGCGGAGGAGCCTGACGGCCCACGGGGACTGGAAGAAGGTCATCGAGACGCTGAAGACCAAGTTCCACACGTGAGTCGTTGCTTTTCACATGATTTCTCTGCCAGTTTGGGGGACGACTGGACTTTGCTAACGGTGTTTGTTGTTGTATAGGGTCAAGCTCCCCAAGACGTTCCTCGCCGTCAACCTGTCCGACGCGTTCTCCTTCCAGGAGAAGCAGAACAGCGAGAGTCAGCAGGAGGGCCCGCACGGCGAGTCGCAAGATACGCAGGAGAACGGCGAGTCGGACGTGCTGGAGATGAAGGGCTTGGGTCGTGGTGCTGCGGCGGCGGCGGCGGCGACGTCAGAGTCTGGGCCGGCGGTGCCTGAGTCCGAGCATATCGATCCTGCCAAGGAAGTCGAGGCTTCTGAGCCCTTGTGACTCAAGTGAGCAACAGGGGATACTGGTCCGCCGCGGAACGCTTCCGGCAATGGGACGAACCAGGGGAAAAGGCGTTTGTCTGCCTTGTCTAAGTATAGTGACTTGCTTGGATGCATACGGATACTATGGAACTGTTTGTTACAGCGGTGGAGACTCATAGCGGAAGGAGGACGAAGCATTATAGAGGCAGCGACTAGAGCGAATGATGCAGTATCAGATGGACCGGAACAATGCCGAGGGGATGCCATATCCCCCATGTAGCCGTTCAGTGCCACACCGTAATGTCATACGAACCTGAACAGCTTGTCCGTGCTCTGCGAAGAGAGACCGGTTCATCAGGGGCAGATCATAGTGATAGGTGTATATGCGTTCTTGTCTTGGGAGGCCTTCCATCGTTCTAGCGCCTTTACAGTGCGAAGATCTGCAAAGTCTGGCGGGCAAATGGCACGGTTTGATATGCTGATATTCGCGCCAGGCATGTCAACGTAGAGCGTGGTATCCAAGCGCGAGTGAGCAGATACGGGTGGCAACTCGGGAATGCTGAAGCCCGCCAAAAATAGTGTACGAGCTGTCCTAGCCGACCTTTCATGATGGCCGCAACACCGGTCGGTCTGTAGCGTGACAGTTGTGGCAACTGCCATCGATCTATGCTAGCGGATCAGCAGCCAGGTTCTTCGAGGCATGTGGGAGCGTTGCTCTCGATCTGAGACGAGTGGGGGTAGCATCTTGGCCTGATGTGACGACCTCCCATCGTCAGCCTAGCAGGGGTTATGGTGAGACATGTCATATCGAGATCCGGGTGTTGTCACCCTCATCAGCAAGGATGTCTACTAGTTGTTGGTGCCACTACACGTAGCCAGCATCTTGCCATCGCATGGGCATGATTGCCGGAGGTTTCTGGCACGTGGGGTCATTGACAGCTCGAACCTCCGAGTCATCGTTATTTGGGCCTCCGATCGCAACAACGGCACTTGGTCGATCCATCGTCCCATCCTGGGCCCTGGAACATAGAAATATCCTACTGATGGGTCCGGACCGGAAGGTTGATGTCAGAGCCAAGGCCGAGCGCAACAACGAAGGGGTCGCAGATGCCTGTCTTCCATGCGTGGGTGTGTGCTGGACAAGTTCCACAGCTCCGAGGCATTTCCTGTGATTTGAGTTGTTGTTGACCGGCGCGCCAGACAAGATCGCAACGGCGGAAGATCATGGTTGCAGCCGGCATCCCTCATGGTTTCCCGCGATGTCACGGCGGCTCGGGACTTCGGCCTAATTGATGCGTTCGACTGGAGGTGGTACCCAAGCGTTGCTCTGAGATTTGTGCAAGGGAGATGCCATCGTGATTTGGCATTGATGGTCCTAAGTACTGCGATTCGCCTGTTGTCGGGGTGGCACTCTTGTTGCTTTCCAGACTTGCGACTGGAGGGCCATCACCGCTTTTGGACATTGGGAAGTTGATATGTGCTTGTTTACAACCAGACAGCTATTCAGAGTCATATCGTCCCATATAGGACAACCCATGGGTGGCGCGGCGGCGAGCACTCGGCCAAGAGATGGTCGTCCACTGGCAGAAGCCGAACGTAGTACGTGTAGGCGTGGGAATCGAGATGTGGGCTGCTTGAGGGGATATTGGGCCGTACACCGAGAAGACGGTTCGAGATGATTCAAGATTCACTTGCAAATTCACATGTCAACGTCAGGTCGACCGGTGAAGATGTCGCTGGAGCCCGACCAGACTTTGATGGTGTGTGGTTAATAACATGGGACGATGGATCAACGGCTCCTGGACTGATTGTAAGGTGTTCCAAGGACGAATTGGTATGGCGGCTCCTAGTCTAGACTTAGACATCTAGTTCGCCGTATTACGAGTATCGATGGACCAGCGCCCATCTGAGCCGCAAGCCCGTGGTGCCAGACCAATGGTTGTCGTTTGACTATGATGTGTTTTCGTCAGAAGTGCACCGGTCGTTGGATGCACGGTGGTCTGAGATGCGGTCGCATGTGGGCGAGGTCAGCAGAGTCCAACCGTGCTACATACACGGCTGGCTGGCGAGGAGACGGGACCATGGCCCATGCCGAGGCCGAGATAGCCTCGGTACTGCGTTACGTCCTCGATGATACTATCCCGTCTTTTCACGTTCCTCTTCAGGGTGTCAAAACATACTTGGTTAAAGGCCAAATGTGTGGGAGCCGCCCTCTTCTGGTGCCTCTAGTGTAATTTAGAATGGCTTCGGATGAAGGCCCTTTGCGGAAATGCGATCGAGTCTCTCGACGATTGGGGGCTATTCGTCCGTGCTTGTCGTTGGATGAGCAAGATCTGAGAATCTGAGACGACGATGTCGTGGAACAAAAAACGACACTTCGCTAAAATCCACGAGCGGAATCACTGCGTCAAGATGGTGGACTGCAGTCAGTTCCCAAAGAGGCTATTCGTACTCTCCAACAAAGGGGCTTCGAGAACTGCCAATATTCCAAGCTGCACCTGTTCGGTCCTGATATTAACAATCGCCTGATCGGTTGACTCAATATGAGGTGCAATGTTGGCTAAGGGGGAGACTGGAGAGACTTAGAGTACTAATGGATCAAGCAGTTCACCGAGTGCAAATATCTACTCGGCACTGCTCAACAGAGGTCGTTCATGCAGTGATCTTGACCAGAATACCAGGTACCGCGCAGCGGCATCCATATCCTTCCCATGCCTTGCAGCAAACCCCCTGCTGCCTATCCCTGGTGTCAGTGACGCTTTGGTGCTTCTAGAAGCCCAGCGCAACCCTAGAATCCCTTATTTTTGGGATTTTGGGGGCTGGTTTTAGCGTTCAAGAGGTCAGTTCAGCTGAACCTGGATATGGGACCGCAAGCGAACTCAGGCGTCCCCTCAAGACCGAGTGCTCGAGGACATATAAGTCTACCTGATACGTATCTCGCCAATCTTGCTGCGTGTTTCTTCCACCTTTATCCGCAGAGCGGTGTCTCTAAAACTTTTACGCGGCTGAAATGCTTTGCTCTGTCTATGCACGAAAATGCATTAGAATAGAATACCCGCCATAGACAAGAGGCAGCACTCCAAGTCAGACAGGGAGGGTACTGAAGCCTTGATACAGTATCAACGACTTGCTCCCGCCATCCGTCGTGCCACGGTACCTTACCTATGATCCTACACTTCCATATCAGCGTACCGCTTCGCAGCGTCCTACGTGTAGAGTCCCACTTGAAGCTAAATGGCACACGCGTACCTGCTACTTTAGGTCTGGCACCTTACGCATGCACTGTAGCGATATAAAGGTACCTTAGGTAGATTCCAAGCCTGCAGGGGGCCAATGAGGGGCCGTTGGTACCTGCAATGTGGCAGTTTTGTCGATTTTCAGCCTTCTGGGGACCGTTTAAGAGCCGCAGCGCCATCGAACAAACGGCATATACGCTCCTATCCGGGATGACGACTGACAGTCGCGATGCATGCGGCTCATACAAACACACTATTCACTTCGCAGAGCAGCGCCTTTAGCCGTCTGAGTTCGAAATAAGACGGCATGCTATACCCTTCTCGAAAGAGAACAGCAGGGTTTGTTCTATATCCCTTTTCAGAACTGGGACGGCAGAGAGGGCTCCACGACCCCCTCCCAAGGCTACATACAAAGTGACTGCTCGCAAACTGGTGCTACAAACGACTATGCGGTACCGGTCCGTGTGTCGGATGTGGACTCTCCTGACAGAGTGCAGCCGGAGCATTTCACGGGTTTGAAGGATCTGCCAGACATGCAGGCATAAGACGAACAAGGAATGCGGCGGTACCTGTGGTAGTGTACATACTTGGCCGCCTCTTTACCGGCCCGGGGTAGGCCTTGTCACTCTCGGCGCACGTCCTGCGCTAGACCCGCTACCACGCTCGTGGTTCCAACTAGCTGCCAGAGAGCCCACAAATGGTGCCGGCCACATGGCGGTTGAGGGAGATCCACGGCGCGTCAGAGAGCCGAAAGGGAGCCAGGAAGTCAATTCCAGAAGGCCACCGCTGACGAATGACAAGCATCAGCGGGGGGCCGCTCGGAAGAGGAGACGACCCAGACTAACCCGTTCCAGATATCCTTCCTTGGTCGAAACCAGAGAATATAAGTGCGTACGGAACAAACGCAAGGTTCCTCCTATCTGCCTTTTTGTCGGTCAGACCATCCGTTACTGCCGTCCTTTTCTTCGTCCTCTAATTATCACCTGTACTTGTTTGGGAGGCTCGGTTTCCTCGGCTCACATCCGTCTGGACGTCCTGTTTGAACCGATTATCCAGACTTACAACAAACGGTTACGACCATGGGTCGGTCAAGGGCCGTTTCCCCCTAGATCTGCGCACGCCTCGCTACCTTACTGCTGTCGTCATCCTCGACCTGGCCTGAGCCAGACAGGACCGACTTATCGGCACTCGGATGGGCCTTCCCCTAGGCTGTTACAGACAAACCAAACTACACAGAGCTTCGGCCCTGTCCACTAGGGTCTTGTCCTCAACCGCTTCGGCTCTTGCAGGATGGATACCCAGTCCCCCGTCAAAGTCACCCAATTCCGCTTCAGTCCCAGTCCTAGTCCCAGTCCTATTCCCAGTCTCACCACAAGCCTGAGTTGTCATCCCGACCTCATCGTCCCACATCACAGTTCTTCAAGCTTGACGACAGAGACAGAGCAGCAGAGAAGCCGCCTCGTCCCGTCTGCACTTGAAGCCCTACGTTCAACCAGACGTCCCGTTGCGGATCCTGTGTTGGCAAACACATAAATCCAGGGACCTTTCTCCACATCTCCTGTTCTCTGCTTGATATAAAGTTGCTTCCTACCTGACCATCCTCGCTGCCTGCGTCCTTCGCGTCCCAAACTCGAAGCTACGGATACGGAAGACCAACCGCGACTAGGACCGGATCATCAAGCATACAGACTTTCTCTAACACTCCGAGCGCGCCTCAGATTTCCTCCTCCATCCTTAACAATCTCCAACATCATCAGCCCGCATCCTGAACAGTCGTCCTTACTTGACCCCCGGCAAGCTTCGCCACTATCTCACATCGGCGTGAGCATACCGATCTTGTGCCTCATCCCCACTATACGAACTAATCGAAGAGCTTAGCTTGGACACACATCCTCGTTTCCGTCAAGTCTGTTTAGGATCAGCATCCTGCGTGCCACCGAGTTGGACCGCTCGAACAGACGACTTATCAAAGGCAGGCCGTCTGGAAAATGGCCATGGCTCACGCGTGTGCCCACTCGTTCAAGATGATCAAGTCCGACAACACCTTGATCCAGTGGACTTGCCAACTATGCCACTCCGGACCGCATTGGTGGATCTTCGAGTGTCGGTATTGCAAGCTCCATACTTGCCGGCCATGCACCCAGTCCGCCTGAGGAAAACCTATTGCTGCATGCGGCCGCAAAAAAGCGTACCCGAGCAACAACGCAAACAGGGGAGTCATATGCCTAGTATGAGAGGGCTTGGCTGGCTCCGAATCTTGCAGTGCACTTGGTAAGCTTGACTTCCTTCTGTTGCCACCAGCCCGAGTATCACTGTCTTTTGCATGCATTTCTTTGGGATCGTTGACTCTGCTCGACTTGGCGGTGCTACGTTCGCACTCGGCTTGTGGCACCTCTCGGTGTTTCCTGACGGAACTCCAGCCGACTGGCTGAGAGCCAGCCAGCAAGCAGGCCACGCGGCGCTGCTAGACTTGGCCCAAGCATAGTGAACGCATGACGTTACACCAGTATCGTTTTGCCTTCGTCTGGTCTCTCCACCCTGAGCGAGCACAAATCGAAATCCAGAAAGTCATTGCCCAAGTGCCGGGTGGTGGGAGCGCCGCTTCGGGGACGTAACGCTAACCAGGCCTGCAGAGTCACAGGACGAAAGGAGGAGCTGAAAGTTATCCTCCTACGACGAACGCTAATTCCAACACTTTGAGCATGGCACAAGAGCTCGGACGACTGGATCTCATGTCCGTCAACGAATAGACGGACCGACCACTTGCTGCTTGTGGTCATTACAACTACCATTTCGAGCGCAACAACTCTCGACCTTTTCCGCTGACGCCTCAGGCGGTACTGGCGAGGCGTCCATGATGCGGCCTGCTGCAGCATCTTTTGCTTATCTATTTGCATTCGCTTAACCTCGGAATGTTTGAGACATATTGAGGTGGTTGTTCGTTGGGTCCAGCACCTGCCGAACGCCCTGGATGCACATTCCTCGTGGAACCCGGATCTCCAAATGGTGCTGAGGCCAGAACCTCCTCGGCACACTGAGTTGGCACCGAAACCGTCCGATCCTTACAATACTCTTTTTCTCGCAATTAGCGAGACCTCTACAGCAATATCCGGGATTACTCAGTATTCGGGCAAAACTGATGGGCTTCTGACAGCGCATGGCATAACTCGCATTTCATCTTCCTTCTTCCTGCTTGTACATTGGGTTTAGACACTGGCGCAAATTAGAGGGATGGTGAGGTGTCTATAGATACGTGTTGCTGTTACCGGCACTGTGGGACCTAGATAGGAACGGAGGCGGACAGGAAAAGGAGGGCTCGGAAAAGGAGGTAAGGGATAGGAGGTCGGCGTTTGAGAAACATTAAAAGCCAAGTATGGCCGCAGGGATCACTCCTATCAAAGTCTGCATTCGAATTGAGGCTGGTTCTTGTTCACTTGTAGCAGTGTCATCGGCATGGGCAAAGAATGTATAACCTACAAGTTTGAAGGTCGCTATCCCGATGTCCGTAGTGCTCGCCACGGCCATCACCAACCATTTCCCAAGCCTGCAAGGCGGGTTTGATAGGTTGAACACGAAGCCTCTGCTGTGATGGACTCATCAAAGTATGATCCACCTCAATGGATGAGACATACAAGCAGCTGGAAGACACGTTTTTCCGACATGTTGTCAACGCCACGTCACAGGAAGACTCCTCTGCCGCATCGGACATCGCATGGCGCACATGCAAGGACCCGACTTGACAGTGCAAGCTAAGCCAACAGAGCCAGATCCTGTCGCAGCCTCACGGAA
This sequence comes from Coniochaeta hoffmannii, assembly GCA_030052785.1. Lineage (NCBI taxonomy): Eukaryota > Fungi > Ascomycota > Sordariomycetes > Coniochaetales > Coniochaetaceae > Coniochaeta > Coniochaeta hoffmannii. Next base: position 117,133 of record JANBVN010000042.1, on the reverse strand, counting down.
AGCAACAACAACAAACTCCTGTCATTCCCGCAGCCTGACATGGTCGACAGGTGCCCTAACTCCGTCCTTGCTCCCCTGTACGCAACCGCCACTCAATGATAAGCACCACGGATGAAGCACTCAGCCTCTCCCTGCTCGGTCGGGCCATCTTACACCTCGTCTCTAGCCTCGCTCGAGGCAAACGTCGGATGATGCGCCAGGTTTCGATTGCTGTCATACATTGCACAATAAGTGCACACGGTAGACCATCGGGACCCTAACAAACAAGCGGGAGGACCACGGAGATAGTGGCACGGAGTACGGACGTATCTAGACGGAGACCTAGCACCGGACTGTTTCACGTGCCGCAGACGGGATATGAAGGCAGAATCACAGATGAAGCTCGCCTCACGGGCCGAAGATAGCTCACTCGTTCGCCTTACTGAGACAGCACAAATGCGCGAAAGAAGGAGGCTTCTTCGTGCAGAACCCTGATCAACCCAGTAGATTCCAATTAGGAGACTACCGGGACGCGTGATTCAAAAGAGGTGCACCAGATCGAAACCTACAGAAAAGGATTCCGATACCGTCACCGGCATTGAAAGCTCGGTCCCGCGTGACACCATGGCCAGTTGGCAGTGTGAAAAACGGGAAAGAAGCAATCCTTTCATCGTGTGCCATGACCCTTGCCCGGCAGTTCTCACTTTGGCGTTGTGCATGCAGCCTTATGCAGGACGAAAATCCTTCCACTGGGGGTCACATGCAAGGGGGTGCGAGGGAACGGACTATCAACGGCCACTTGGCCCTTCTGAGGAACTTGCAGGTGGCCTTGCATGATGGGGGGAGACATGTGACGACTAGCAAGGGTCTTACAAGAGGCGCAAGAGAACTGTATTACTTTGAGTGATCACGAGAGTGCGATCTGTCCGGCCCTCAAACCAGGTAAGAAATCTGGCTGCGCCGTAAGCCGACATACCTCCTTCGGGATCGGGAGGCCCCACCGTCCGGACCCGGGCCGGTGCGGGGTCCATTCCGCACCCGGAATCCCGGTGATCGATCGGATGCTTGGGGCCACAGGTCTTTGAACGCCACCCAGGTCGACATGCGCGGTTGCGGGGCATATCCAAGACTCCGTACTTACTATGGCTGCATAAAAAAATAAATAAAAGGCTTCAAGGTAAATTCCTGAAGCTCCCGACCCGCCAACCCTTGATCCCAGAACACGGCCTCCACCACAAAGCCGTTTTCAGCCTCCTGCATCTGGGATAGACAAGGATACGTTTGAGGAGGACCAACGTCGGAGACATCGAACCACTTGACACCCGAGCCGCAGACGGGCCAACGCTACCGACAACCATTATCAACAGCACAAAACGTGAGAGCTCTTTCATCGGTGTGGAGGCACCGGTGAGTGTCAGAAAGAAAGAAACCCTCGGACAGCGACGAGAATAGCTCCTGATGCCGAGTCTACGATGGGCCAGCCTCGGCCCTCGGCCATATCATGCCTTGACAGCACAGCATACGGGGAGCAATAGTTTTTGACGTTGACGTACAGCTCGTCCGAAGAGCGCTCGTGAGTCCAGGTAGTGAGCCCAAAGCAAAAGCATGCATGGACTATGCAAGTTAAACACCTCACATCCATAATCAGTCACAGAGGAGCCGCCCGACTACTGAAAGCAAGATGCGACCGAGGTGGAGCACAGGCTCAATTTCACCACTATCATATGAGCAGCCTCCCTTGCTACCACCTACTTTATCTCCAACCTCAGCGCATCATACTGCACATACACACTCTGCGGCAGTATCGCGCTCTCATAGTCCGTCGCATTATACGGCAGGCTCAGCACGATCTTGTTCTGTCCCGCCACCAACAGCTTCGGGTCGAACTCGAACTTGTGCGCGACCTGGTAGCAGATGACGGCCGACCTTACCGCGCACGAGCTGGACTGGTGATATCTGTTCTCTCCGTCAGCCCCCTAATTCTCTCGTCTTATCCTTTCCTTTCCAATCCCCAGTTTGCAGTCTCGGCCGGGAGGGCAGTAACTCACGGAATAACCCACGGCTCCAGGTCCTTGCCGTTGACATTGACCGTATACGGCAGGTTAGCATACGGCTCGCTGGCATTATACACGTCCGTGTTCCCCGCCGCCGTCTTGGCGCCCGCGAGCTGCACCGTGAAGGTAGCCAGCCGCTTCCTCTCGAGCTGGTCCCGCGACGCGTCAAAGATGATGGTCCAGTTGTTCACGTCCCCGTTGCCGTAGTACGGCACGGGCCGGACGCTGTTGGCGTACCCCCCGAACACGCTCCAGTGCACGTAGTTCAGGTCCCGAGCCGGGTCGCTCTCCCCGACGGTGTAGACGACGCCGCGCGGGAAGTCGGTCGGGTAGTCGTACACGGCCCAGTAGATCCTGTACTCCTCCGGGTGCAGCGGGTGGGTCGCGTCGCGGGCGTAACCGTGGCGGTACTCGCCGCTCGACTTGTCCGGGACGCCGATGCGGAAAATCTCGGCGCCTGCCGTCTCCTCGCGCCAGCGCGCGTGGGTCGTGTGCGTCCGGCCGTCGGCGACGACGACGACGTCGTCCTTGACGTAGTCGCCGAAGATGCCCTCGGCGTAGATGGTGAGGCGGTAGGTCCCCGCTACTACCCGCGGGATGGTGGCGGACCCCGTGGCCGGGTCGATGTCGGTCCAGTACTGGCGGGCCGCGGGGTCGAAGGCGTTGTCCTGGAAGTCGAGCTTGTTGGCCGAGAGGACGGCGACGGGGTTCTTGGCTCCTTCGGGGAGGTCGACGTGCAGGGCCCAGGTAGCGCGCTTGTCCGAGGTGACGTAGTTGGGGATGTGGGGGGCGATGGAGTCGTAGAAGGCCGCGTTCCAGGTCGGGTCGGCGTACTGGGCGGCGTCGGCGCGGAGGGTGAGCATGTCGCCGCCCTTGTTGAAGTGGAAGTACTGCGGGCCAAAGGTGTGGTCGAAGCCGTTCGTGATGTTGGGGGTCTGGTCGCCGTGGTGGTTGGACACCATGTAGTTGTACACTATTCCATCGACCATCAGGTCGGAGTGCAGCGGCCCGCCGAAGTAGGTGTCCCGCGTGTTCATGACGAGCCAGGCGCCAAAGGTTGAGTGGTCGTCAGTCTGGGTGCCATCGGCAAACATGCCGTGCACATCGTGGTCGCGCCACGTGTCCTGGAAGGTGTACTTGGTGAAGTAGTCGGACTCCTGCTGCACGTAGGCGTCGTCGGGGGTGTTGCCCAGGTACCAAGTGGCGTCCTGCACGACCACCTGCTTCGCGACGGCAGCGGCGCCGGGGAGCGGGGCGTACTGTTGCTCATTGGTGAGCAGATGGGTCCAGATCTTGGAGTTGGGCCGGAACAGGGTGCGGAACTCCTGGAGGTTGCGCAGGAAGGGAGTCGTCTCGTTGTAGTAAGCGATGTGGCTGAAGGTGTGTAGACCCGTTTCGCCTTCCCTCAGGAACCAGTACTGCTCTAGGACCTGGCCGGTCGGGGTGTACCTGTCAGACATCCTGATGCCGCCATACTTGGTTCCGGTCGCGTCAGTGCCCGAGTATAGTTCGAAGGAGGCGTTCGTGGAGCCGGGCGTCCAGAAACCGGAAGGAATGCAATAACAGTCCAGATTCAGGATGCCAACGCTGCCTGACCGGGTGCCGAGCAGGTTCTGGCCGTCAAGTGTCAGCGTGCTCATGGCACCCGTCTTCTTGTCCACGGCAGCGTGGAGTCGCTCATTGGAGATGGACAGCAATGTCGACGTCTCTGTTGCGTTCAGTAGAGCTGACACGCACTGTGATAGGATAGCAAGGAGAGCGAGGGGCTTTGCCCACTTGGACGGCGACATCTTTACGACAGTCCCTTGGATGAGGAAGAGACCCGACAGAGAGGTTCAGGTACGAGATCGACACCCCAAGTGAAGATCAGGAGAGAATGCATCTTGTCTCCTCAATATATCGTACGCACGATCAATTGGACAAGCGTGTAATCAGACCGAGTTGACATTTTTCCGTGATGCAAGGCGACAACACTCTACCGAGAGCTAACCTTGCGGAGAAGCTGGAGAAAACCAGGGCTGGACTGCGGAGAAGCTGGAGAAGTCTGGGGAAAGCTGTCTAGATGGTAACGAGTTTGGAAGAGCATCTCGGTGTTCGGGCGAAGTCCCAGCGAGTCTAGGAACGCCTGCAAGGAAATAACCTGTACCCCTCGCGATGCATTGTTTGGAAGGAGCGGGCGAAGGATCATTAGCTTGTCGCTTCATCAAGCTCCGAGCTATTTGTGACCTTCGACTCCAGGTTGGAATGACGGGCGGAAGCCCTTCGTCATTCGTGAGAGGTTCGAAGATGGTGTAGTCAACAACAAGTCATTCCAAGTTCTCCCTCGCCTTTTGCTGTGACGCTATGGCCACGATGAAGCGGGAAAGGGTTGTCCAGTTGATGGAATAGACTCGCGAGAGGCCTTAGGTCTACTATTTATAGCGGTATATGGTTTAGGAGCAAATATCCACTAGCACTATGTCTAGGCTTTTCTCATCCAATCCCTACCTTTCTTTCACCTTACCTCTTCTCGGTTTGCGAGACATGCCTTCACGTGCGAATGAGCTGACCCGCGATGGATGACACCATTAGGCATGGTCTTGCTGGCTGCCACCGCAATTCAAGGTAACAAGTCAGATGCCCTGACCTCCGGGATATTGAACATCGGCGCATTCGACGATTCGACGACCTCTTATCGTTTGGCTTCGTCAACAACTGGCCGAGGGCATCGCCGAAAGACGGGAGATAATCAAAGACATATTGGTCTCTGTGATTCCCATGCCACCACAGATACATCTTCTGTGCAACTCCGTCTCACTCATCGGGCTGTGATTAAGGTTGTCCTCCCGCCCCGGCTTCCGATTTTGGTTCCACCGTCGAGAGCATGAACGTCAATCTTATCCTGAAACATGCCACTCGTCCTCTCAGTGGTCGACCCAGTGTCGGGAGTCAGCCCGACTTAGGACGCATATCCAATTACCACTCTTAGAGCCGCATTTATGGCTCTGTTCGATGGCTTGTCCTTCCTTCTTGATTCCTACTTCGTCCTGCGACTCCGAGGCTCCGACCAGCACATCGGGCGTCGACGGGTCTAGCCATGTCGTATGCGCCTCGGGATGACGATGTCGCCCCTTGCACACCAGGGATACCCTCACATGGATGGGCGAGCCTGCATTCGCAGGAGCCTGGAATACGCAGAGATGGTCGTCTCTTGTTGGTCGAATATACAGGGTTTGATCAAGAAAAGGATGCGTCAGCGATGGGGCAGGTAACGTTAACCAACCCGGTCATAGTCCGAAAGGACGTCCCGGGCCTTGTCGGCGGCCACCAAAGCGTCACGGGGACCATGCGATGGCACTCTGCCAGTTGTCATATCCCACCAGGTGAACGACGGAGGCAGCGATTCCTGTGCCTGGCAGTGTTCACCTTCCTTATTCTCGGTGTATATTTATATACCTTCCGTTGCCTGCGTCCCTCCAGGTTGGGTTGCGGTTTGGACATCAGCTCAGTCGACCCGCTGTGCGCACTGAATACCCAGAGCAAAGTTGTCTCGAATCACTTCTTTAATGTGCTTTTGTTAATCATCAACATGGTCTCTACAAGATGGGGCGGACTTGCTGCTCGTGCCTCACTGCTGGTCTCATCGAGCTTGCATGAGAGGGCAGACCATGCCACATACGCCAGCAATAATGTAGCTGGAATCAAGACCCTCCAGTCCTGGTACAACACCGGCACCGGCCTCTGGGACACGACGGGCTGGTGGAATAGCGGCAACTGCCTCACTGTTCTTGCCGACTTTGCGTCACTAGATCCTAACGATGCCAACAGCCTGGGCATCACCGGCGTCATGAAAAACACTTTCACCAATGCGCAAAAGACCACCGCCGCCAAGGTTGCGCAGAAGTCCTTCTCAGAGAGCGGCATGGTAGTGTCGAACTACACTGCCCCGACCGCCAGTCAAGCAAACGAGTTCGCCGCTCTAGGCTTCAGCGGCTTCATCAACACCTACTACGACGATGAGGGCTGGTGGGCTCTCGCGCTCCTGCACTCGTACGACGTGAACCGTGACCCGGGCTTCCTGGACATGGCCCAGCACATCTTCGAGGACATGAAGGCCGGTACGGACGGTACGTGCGGAGGCGGCATATGGTGGAGCAAGGACCGCAACTACAAGAACGCCATCGCGAACGAGCTGTACTTGAGCGTGGCTGCTAGCCTCGCCAACCGCGTCCCCAGCCAAAAGAGCTATTATCTCGACATTGCGAAGAATGAGTGGACCTGGTTCCGGAACAGCGGCATGATCAACGCGCAGAACAACATCAACGACGGCCTGAACATCAACGCCGACGGGAGCTGCACTAATAATGGTAAGACGGCGTGGAGCTACAACCAGGGCGTCATCCTAGGCGGCTTGGTCGAGCTGGCCGCGGCGTCGGGCGACTCTTCCTACTTGTCTCAGGCAAACGCCATCGCGATGGCAGCCATCAAGTTGCTGTCCGACAGCAACGGGGTTATCCACGACAAGGGATGCGAGCCCAACTGCGGCGGCGACGGGAACCAGTTCAAGGGCATCTTTATGCGAAACTTGGGGTATCTGTACAAGGTATCTCCGCAAGCGGCGTACAAGACGTCGATCGAGAAGAACGCGGACGCCATCTGGGAGAATGACCGCAACACGGCCAATAACCAGCTTGGTGTAGTCTGGTCCGGCCCGTATACGGCGGGTGGCGGGCCTACGGCTGCTACGCAAAGTTCGGCGCTGGATGCGCTTGTTGCTGCTTTGAGGGTTGTATGAGGGGGTGGGTGTAATGTTGCATGTCCCTTTTGGGATTTTCTGGGTTACTTTTGTTCTTGAATATGGGCACAGTTGCATTGAGTAGTGAGTTACATGGGTTACTGACTGTCAACGACGTATGAAGGTACTGTCCCCCATGACATGCCAATGGTGTCAGTCACTGGAAACCATCCCAACAGGTGCCCAAGCCAGTGAGCGCCCTAGACATGTCCTGTCACTACGTCTGTCCTAGGCCCAGCCTTATGTACCCAAGCACATTTGCTCTATACCTCAGCTGAAGTCTATGTGCGGAGTTCCTTGATTGGCGTTGTATTCTCGTGGTCATTGAACGAGACTTTGGCGATGCGTAACCCTAACCCTGCTCGTCAAGCAAATCCACTGGAAGGTGTGGTTTTGGTGATGCCTTCGATGTGGAGACACATAGAAACAGGCACACAGTACTTCGTAAACACACACACACACACACACACACACACACATTAATACATCTGGGAATCTTGATTCCTATTTATGGACAAAAATCCCCGTTTCCAGTCATTCCGACAGGAGGGAACACAAAACGCGAGATGGACGCGCCAGAAGAGGAGTCAGACGTGAAGCTGCAGCTCAACTCGCACGAGTTCATCGCCGACTTCGATCGCTCACTCCTCCCCTATCTCCGCAAACAGGATGGAAGCGATGGCACTGCTCTGCGCTCGAGAGTTCGCGTGCGCGAGACCACCAGGCTCATTACGCTGCTCGATCCCTTCCAAGAGCTGCCGCAGCTCCTCGACCAGCATCTGCCCAAATGGCTGCCACTCTTGGCAGAAGCTTTCCTGGGATATCTGCTGTCTCGCAAGCGAACCCGGGCAGCTAGGTCGACGCGATCCGACTTGCTGATTCCGCTTTCTACGGGAATCTGCAAGTTGCTCTACACTTTCTGCAAGATCCGCGGCGAGAAGGTCATTGTGCGGTTTCTGAACAACGAGGCCAAGTACCTCGAGCTGCTGTCGTCCGCACTGGAGGAGTGCGAAAGAAACGCTGCTGGGCCGGATTCGCTGCAATGGAGTTGGGAGGAGCGATATATCGTTCTGCTCTGGCTGTCACATCTCTTCTTGGCGCCTTTCGACCTGGCGACTATCTCGTCCGATGACGTCGATGAGGAGGATTTACCCTCCATTCCTGGGCTACGCTGGCCAGCAAACCTGCCTGGCATTACTGTGAGAGTACTTCCTCTGGCCATCAAGTACCTGTCGTCACCGGGCAAGGAGCGAGACGCCGCCAAATCGTTACTGGTCCGCATAGCCATGCGCAAAGACATGCAAGCCCTCGGCGTCCTGAACGCCCTTGTGCAATGGTCGCTCCTCGCTCTACGCCCATCAAAAGACGACGAGACCAAAACGTCGTACTACTACATCGGGACACTCTCCTTTCTCGCAGGCATCCTCACCGCCTCCTCCGACACCTCGGACATGACCGCCTACCTGACCACAGTCTTTAACGCCGTCTACTCCACCACCACCTCCTCCTCATCATCGCACATAACCTCCTCCGCCCTAGCCCGCAAGACAATGATCAAAGTGATCCGCTCCGTCGCGATCCTCACCCTACGGAACCAGTCCGTGAGCCAGGACCGTCTGGCCGACACGGAGACGGTCGAAGCAACAATAGGCTACCTCCTCGAAAGCCTAGCTGACAACGACACCCCCGTCCGACTAGCCGCCAGCAAGGCGCTGTCTATAATCACCCTAAAGCTAGACGTCGACATGGCCTCCCAGGTGGTTGAGGCGGTTATCGATGCCCTCGGCCGCAATGTCCTCTGGTCCAGAGCGACGCCCACCTCGCCGAAAGTCCGCGATCTCAGCGCCGTCAACCCGCTAGAGTGGCACGGACTGATGATGACGCTCTCGCATCTCCTGTATCGCAGGTCGCCGCCGGCGGAGAACCTAAGCGATATCATCAACGCGCTGCTGATGGGGCTGAGTTTCGAGCAGCGGTCGTCTTCGGGAGGTAGCATCGGCACCAACGTCCGGGACGCGGCCTGCTTCGGCATCTGGGCGCTCGCGAGGCGGTACACGACCAAGGAGCTGCTCGCCGTGCCGACGGAGAGGACCGTGAGCGCCGCGGCGAGGCATTATACGCCCTCTCCTCCGTCGATTCTGCAGATTCTGGCCAGCGAGCTGGTGGTCACGGGCTGTCTCGATCCGGCGGGCAATATCCGCCGCGGGAGCAGCGCCGCTCTGCAGGAGCTGGTGGGCCGCCACCCGGACTGCGTGGAGGAGGGGATCCGGCTGGTGCAGACGGTGGACTACCATGCTGTCGCTCTCCGGGCGAGGGCGATAGGGCAGGTGGCGCTGGAGGCCACGAGGGTGTACCCGCTGTACGGCGGGGCGGTGCTGGACGCGCTGCTCACGTGGAGGGGGATAGGCGACCCGGACGTGGTTGCTAGGAGGGTGGCTGCGAAGTCGTTTGGAGACGTCAGCGCGAAACTTGCGGGGGAGGGAAAGACGTGGGAGAGGCTGAGGGCTGCTCTTGAGGAGGTTATGGGGAGGCTGAGAGGTTTGCAGGCTAGACAGGTCGAGGAGAGGCATGGGCTTATTCTGGCGCTCGCTGCTGTGCTAGATTCTCTGCCGTCTTTCGTGAGAGGAGGAGGGGTCGCGGCTGAGTTGCCGGGCGAGTTTGTGCAGGATGGGCTGGCATCGGTGGAGGAGATCATGACTGACTGCAGAGACAAGAAGTACCGCCGTCCCGAGCTTGTAGCAGAGGCCGCGGGCCAGCTTGTGGTTTCGTCGTTTCCGCTCCTGCAGGCTGCGGCCCTCGATTTCCAGCAGATGGATCTCTCTCTAACGTCCGGCGCGGTATTTGTGGCTTCAGACGGAAGGACAATAGCTACTGTCGTATCTACGATGGACTCGGCCGGCGACAGGACCCGCCTGCAGAAGCTTCTTGCTATCATACACGATAACCTACGAGAGTGGCTGGGACGGCCGGGGGAGGAGAATATAGCGGTCACTGCTCGCGCAGGCCTGGTGCTGCTGTGTTTCTGCGACCCGGCGTTACGCGAAGCGGTCATCAGAGGTTGGGCGCTGTCCGTCAAGAAAATACCCAAAGGCAACCGTACGGGGACAGGAGAGTCAGGGGCGTACTTTGCTGCGTTGAGCATGGCATATCCAGTCACGGCTACGTTTCAGAGTCGGGAGCAGGCGGAGGATGACAGGACTCTTATATGCAGGACGATCCAGGAGAGGTGGGAAGGGGACAAGGATATCGATACTCGTGTCGCGATACTCAAAAGCTTGACCGGGACTGAGCTGTTAAGGCAGAGTGCCATCGAGATGCTTGGAGTTATTGAAGAGGGACTGGACGATTATACCACTAATGCAAGGGGGGACGTCGGTTCGCTTGTACGCCTGCAGGCTATTCGGGCTACGAAGTCCGTCTGGCAAGCCTTCAAGGAGCAGGGCGAACGCGGCGACGATGCGAAGGGAGGACTCTCAGAAAAGGTGTCGAGACTGTTCCCAAGGATCCTACGGTTGGCCGCCGAGAAACTTGATAGAGTTCGCGTCGAAGCGCAGGCTACACTGTCACTTGCGCTGAGTGAGAGGTATGTTCTCCCCAGGAGAACCGAAAACACAATGGTCGCCTACCAAACTAACATGCAGAAGTTCCGCTTCAAGCTTGCAAAAACTCACCTTCTCCTCGACAATTTACTTTCGCTTCCTGCTCGACCTGCTGTCGTCCTCCCAGTCCTCATCCCACCCAACCCTCCAACCTCTCTTTACATCCGAGATCTCAACCCCTGTCCAAAGACAAGCCTGTCTCTCCGCCCTGCTCTCAGGTTACGTCACGTCGGCAGACACAGGCAACGAAGATTTAGTCATCAGCTCGCGCGCTGCACTAACCACCTTCTGCTCGTCCGCTCCAGACAAGACAGCCGTCTGCACTGCACTGGTGGCAAACCTCCGTTCCTTCGGCGGCCTCGACAGAATTGCCGTGCCGACACTGGAGATTATCGCTTTCTTATTCCACGTCGGTCTGTTCACTGCCCCACCAGACGTGAGCGAGGGCGTCAAGGGGTTCGACTACAAAGCTCTGTGCTTACTAGTCCAGAAAGCGGGCTACAAATCCGGCAATGTTAGGAAGATTGAGGCCTGCGTCAGGGTATACGGTGCTATTGCAGCTCCGGGGCATGTTGGGACAGGAGATGCGAAGGCGGCTGAGGGCGTCGAGGAAGCACGGAAGAGGTTGGCTGCACTACTTCTGCACCCTTGGCCGAGGGTTAGGAGCGTGGTTGTTGATGAGCTATGGGCCATGTTGGTTGTCGGTGAGGAGGCACAGAAGGTGGAGAGGCTGCTGGGAGTCGACTGGGGAACGGCTGATAAGGGAGCTGTTAAGGCACTTGTTGATGACTTGGCGTTGATATGAGTGCAAGCCGGGCATCCTTCTGAGGATCAAACTAGTGCCGGCCTTGCCGGGAGGCCGAACTATGATGGAAGACCGGCGGTGTACTCATGAGTAGTCAATGCTGCCTCCTGCGAGTCTTTTCATCTTGGATTCGGTAAGCAATATCTCGTCCTGGTGCAGATGCGGTGCAGATGCGGTCTGTTGTAGTACAGCTGCATCTGATCGTCATTTTGTGCCGACAAGGCTGAAAAAGCCGGTTGGCCACAAGACAAACAAGGCTTCCTCAGCTATAGTACAGCTGATAATGATCAAAGACACACTGAAGCAGGGTGACTGGCGCTAAGGCCGCTGGGGTCACCGTCCGTCATCACATGCACGCTGACGTTGGTATTATGTCGTAGTCTGTCCCTCAGCACGGGAAGCGACAGCTCGAGTTCCTTCAACAAGCTCGCAAATAGAGAATGCACAGGTCGAGATCTTCGGAAAGGGGTCAGCGGCGTAGCTGTTGAGGCTCGTGACAGCTAATCTGTGAGGCTGTGCCACTCGCAATGAACTACAGTCCTCAATGTTAGGCTGAGCCGATGGATGCATGATGACGCCGAACAGATTCCTTTTTCAAGTCACTACTGCATCTTGTAGCGTGATGCTCACGCGAAATGTTAACAATGGCGGTAAGAGTAAAGTGATGGAGGCCTAAACCACCTAAAATAAGACCCCTGCCCCGCTATTGTTCCCTCCGGCAACCTCGAACCCCCCCACCTTGTCACAAGCTTGAAGGTCCGGGGTAGGTAAATAAACGAAACGATGTGCGAAAAGCAGTTTCATTCACCACTGTGATAAGCGAACCTTGACTGGAGACTCTGTCAATTTGGCAGCATCAGTTTGCTATAGGACTAAGATCAAGTCGCTTTACTCGCTGCACTGGTTCGTCCTGCAGCTGTCCCATTGTGTCTCGGGAAGGAACCGTACGTCATCCCTTCCCTGGCCCTTTGGCCGGTGCCGCCAGGTCCAATCAAAAGCTTCAAAAGTTGCACCAGACAGTCGGAACTTCAACAAGCGACGGTGAGCGTCCAATACTCTCCTGTGCATCATCGCTGACAACTGGTGGTCGCACAATACCTAGCCCTCATGATCTTGCCCTTACATTTAGCCTCACTCCGCTTTACTTACCTACCGTCTTGCTGCCTCAAGTCTTACGACGGCGTCCTCTCCTCTTACCTGCGCTTCGAGCTTGACTCGCATTTTGCACCACCACCACCATTACCACCGGCTTTGCTTGCGACCGAACCATACTTCTTCTATTGCTCGCGGTATCAAGCCGCACCAGAACACTTCTTCACCTTTTGACACCGCTTTCACGCCCTTGCCCGACGTTCCTACTACCAACTCGCTTCCTTTTGGCTCTTGGGCTTCTGCCCGCTCGCCAGTCAATCTTCTGGGACGTTCCTACAAGGCCAACGGACTCTCTCGCTCCAGCAGAACACGAGCCCGATCCCCTCACCGAACCTATCCATCATCCATCCGTCTCTACTCTTTGTGCGCACGTGTCAACCGGGGGGTTTTCAGCGCGCTGTGCGACTTCGTCTCGGCCATCATCTCTTTGGACGATGCCCTTGCTCGAGTTTGGAGCAACTATATGAGCATTTGGATCTGGATTATTCTTCGGTCGAGCACAACGGTACGCCTATATCGATGACGAGCAGAGGCTCACAGCCACTATCCCATAGTCTCTTGACGAACGGTTTGTCCCGCAAGCTTCTCGAGAGCCGTGCGAAGTTGGCCGTACAATAAGGAACAAAATGAAAGCCGACATGAGCCGGGACTACTATGCAGACCTTGAGCTGCCTGCCAATGCGGATATCAACGAGGTCAAGAAGCAGTTCCGAAAGCTAGGTATTTGCCACCATCCATGTCCTCAGTCAAACCCTTCAGTCCTGACTTACGATGTACAGCTCTCAAATACCACCCCGACCGAAACCCCGGACGAGAGAGCGAAGTCAACTCCAAATTCCAGACCATCCAGTCCGCGCACGAGATTCTCACAAGCCCTGAGCAGAAGGCTAAGTACGATGCGCACCGGAGTCGTACTTCATCCAGATACCCCACCGCATCTGGCGTAAGGGGCAATCCGTGGCAGGATGTTGCCAGCAACTTCCCTCCACCACCGAGACGGCCGCCCATGCCGACACGCCCAAGTGCTGCGTCACGCTACAGCTCTTGGCAGACACCAGCACAGAAGTCGCCTCGGGACGATCCGAACGCTGCAGCTCGCGCATGGGACCGGATGAGACCTGGCTCAAGCAGACAGAGCCACCATGCAACAGGTCCCTCGGGCTCCACATCCAATACTGGGTCTCGTCGGACGCCTACCAGGCCCATGGACCCGCCACCACCGCCTCCTCGAACTGAGGCCCAGCGGAAGAAGGCCGAAGCATCTTTTGGGACGAGGAAGACGAACTTCACCCAGGCTGTTCCCGATGAGCCACCCGCCGCGAGCTCCTCCTACACAACGAGGCGAGCGAACGTGTTTAGCCAGGCAGCTGAAGCGGCGAAGCAGCAGAAGAACGCGGAGTCGGACTACATCGATCCCCTGAGCAAACAGTTCCAGGAGACTTTCGTGGATGGCCGTCAGAGGACACCTTATTCCGCCCATACCGGTGAGAAGTTTAACCCGTTCGACGGAACCAACGTCAACCGCGGCAGGAGTGTTAGAGACAACTTGCGCAACGGATCCGTTTCGGGCAGCACCGCCCAGCCTGCCACCCCTCCGTCTAGGCGGCGGAGCGCGAGCGTCCCGGATGAGGCAGATACCAAGCAATCCCCGGGCAGAAGTCGCGCTGGCTATACGTACAAGCCGCCAAGCACTTCGCTTTTCGACGAGTTCGGCAGCAGTGGTACCACCAATTCCGATATCCGTAAGTGCAGCTTAACAGGTGAAGCATCGAGGTTCAAGCTGACAATGTCACTAGCACCTGCAAATGGAATATTCTCGGGCAAAGCAAAAGAGGGATCCAATGTGTACGATAAGCCCCCCGTTTTCTCAGATTCAAATTCGCGGCTGTCTTCTGGTTTCGGCTCCGGGGGCATGGATATGAGGAAGACATACCACCCAAACAAGTTCCGCCAGACACCCCTCCCTAGTCGTCAGTCAGATGCGGAAGCAAGGCGAGACAGTTACCGCCTTGGCCCAGAACTTCAGGACTTGCTCGCGAAGGTCTATCACAGTGGCTCACCGCAAGCAAGTCCGGAGGATGAGGAGCCGTTTGAGGTCAAGCAAGCGCGTCAACTCGACGAACTCATCGACTCCAAGAAACGGGGATATTGCTTTGCGCAGCCTTCAGCTGATTCGTCCCCTGGATATGCATCTCCAGCAAAGAAGCGTGCTGACGGAAGTTCCACATATAGCTTCGATATGCCGGTCGACGACGACACATTCAGCCCGACGAACGAGCACCAGCGGTTTATGCGGAAGAGTGCCGATAGTATCAACACTAAGTTTGTTGCTGACAACTTTTCCGCCAACGACTGGCAATTCAACGCCGGGAAGCCCGACGAGGATGCCTTCCTCGCTGCTAAGAAGCGGGCTGCTAGAGCCACGCGCCGCGGGACGCAGTCTCCCAAGAAGAACGGACTGAACGTGAGCCAAGAGACAGCATCAGACCCCCAGCTTAACACCCAGACCCAGACGACGAACAGTGGCTTTGATGCTTCTGAATGGACTGAGAAGATAGGTCCCGAGGTTTTTGTACCAAGACCGCCGCCGCGCAACGCGTCCGCATCCCCAACCAAAGCGAATCGGCCAATCAAGAAGGCCAAACCTGTGAGGATGACAGCCGGCACAGCAGGGTTGGTCGATGAAGACGAGAGCAGTAGCAGTGACGACAAGACGCGGCCAGGCACGGCCATGGGCAGCACGGACAACACGGCACCGGTTACGACGGACAGCCCTGTTGCTATGGATATTGACACTCCTCCACCCGAGCCAGAGAAGACAAATACCGCACCGAAGGCGGCCAGGAACATTCCTGTCGAGCCCTCGAAGCCGGAGTGGCGGGCTGGCAATGCGGCGGGTGTCGCTACAACCGAGTCGACGACGCCTCCGGATCTCAATAGGATGGGGTCGGAGGACAGCAGCGATTTTCTCTTCTCCGAGTTCAAGAACGTCGCACCATTCGCACCACAATCTGGCGGCCTGGGTTCCCTGGGTGACTTGAAGTCCAGCCTGCCCTTCGAGAGCAAGGCAGCACCACGCCTTGCGGTCGAGAAAGAGCCAGCGAAGCCGCTGCCCTTTCCAGCCTGTCCGAAGTCGCCGCGCCCTCCGCCAGTACTGGCCGTCTCCAACCTGAAGCCCAGCCACGACTCGTGGGTAAAATACGTCCATGAGTTCCATCGCTACATGGAGCAATGGGCGGAGTTTAACGCCCAGGTGACGGACCATTTCGTGGCCCGAAAGAACCTGATCAACGAGAGCAAGAAGCTCACTGGGTTCAGCTGGGTCGAGGCCCGTGGTGACGCGGGCATCAGGAAGTACTTGCAGTGGTGCGAGGAGGACAAGATCGTGCGGCAGAAGTGGATGGCCGCATGCGAGGGACATGAGCTGCGCGTCAGAGAGTTTTTGAAGTATCGGGAGAAGATGTTGCAGTAGACGGAGTGTCCTGCTTTTTCTCGACAAAAGACACCTGTGCTACCATTTTCTTGGAATGCTATTTTGGCGTTTCATGTGGCCTTGCTGCTTCCAAGAGATGACGATTAGATACGGCGACGCTTTGGCTGATGGGCTACTACTACCGTACCTAGTAGCTGGCCACGAGAGGGGAGTTCCCATACCAGATGGAGTGTTGGGACGAGGACAGATCTTGTATATGTTGCATCATACCATTGCATAAGCGGCGAAGAGGGCGTTTGGCTTTCCTTTTTCCTCCTTTTTCCTCCTTTCGGCTCTGGCTCAGAGTTGTCTCGATGGGCTCTGGCATAGCCGTAGTTGCAGAACTTGCATCGCTTGGGAGGTGCTGGAGTTGCTAAGAGGACGGAGCATTGTACAGTTCTATTGCGTCGCGTAGAATGAGTGCAGTGAACCTTCCACCGAATAGCTGCTTGGTGCTTTGACTGGATGGACCTCGATAGAAGCTAATGAAGTCCTCACCAGCCGCATTCAATAGGGTTTACTGCTGAACGGATACGGAGTACAGACATTGCACTCTCCTCTGGATGTGACCTTATGAAGGCTATACGTTATTTGCCTAGGGTGCAGACTAGCTACGTTCCTAAAGCAGCACACGTCGACGCGGATTCGCTGGGCTGGATTCCGAAGCATTGGCAAACAGAACGTAAACACTCCTCTCATCAGCAAGGGAGATGTCAATCATGCCAACCCCAGATTACTAGTTCGTCAGCCTCACCATCCCAACTAGCGATACCACGCACGAAAATGAGACTTCTATCCCTTCCCTCCTAGCTTTCCTTCCGCCAGAAGCTTCAAGTGCTGGCCAGTGAAACGACCCGATTGGGCGTCCGTATCAACACAATAATTAAATCCAAGACATTCCGAGAGTGATACACAGTGGCACATGCCAGAGGGACGGTAGATTCGCGTTTCTGCATTTTTCATCTCTTGCGTGACACCTCTGTGACAGACACTCGCCCCGTACACGTCTTATATTGCCTCCCCTTTCCCCGTCACGACCCTTAGCTCCCGGCGTCCTCGACGATCTCTTGATTCTCCCCACTTGACAAGCTAGACTCATAACAGGGCCGTCAACCAAGTCCACACTCAATCACAAAGGAAATCGAGAACACTTTACACCATGTCGCCACGCCCAAAGCAAGACAGGCTCTACCTCCCCTCCGTCCCCTCGCCCCTAAACCCGACCACCTGCCCGGACTGCTCCCGCACCAAGAAAGACCACCCCCGGCCCAGACCAGCCGCCAAACAGTCCCCGAGCCTAAGCTACGCCCAGCACATCCTCCGCGCCAAAGCGGCCGAGGCATGGCGCTCCGAGGCCCTCCGCCGCGCCTACAGGGACCTCGACCTCCACGACCAGCAGGACATATCCGACAATCCGCTCGGCCGCGCGGCCCTGGACATGCGCCGCGACGGCGGCGCCTGTCCGACGGCAGCAGACGCGAAGCTGCAGCAGAGTCTCGGCCTCGAGAAGGGCATCTCGCCTAGGGCGGCGGTGGTGGTGGAAGAGAAGCCGAGTTTCGGGCTGCTGCAGCCGTTTACCGTCGACCTGGCGCATGTCACTGCCGCCGCCGCCGCCGCCGACTACAGACCGCGGGCGGCGGACGGGGACGAGGAGGGTCTGCGGTACAGGGGGGTCGCGAAGAAGGTGTTGCTGGTGGTCGGGCTGCTGTGCCTGTCGTACTGTCTGCTTCCGGGGATGCGGTACAGGGCCGCGTTTCGGGAGGGTGTGTTGGCGCCGGCGACTTCGTGAGCTGGCGAGCGTGACGCGGGAGACGTGAAAGTCACCGTTTCCAATCGCTTCGCTCGCTAAACGGAGATTTCCTTGCAGGCTGGCTGATATGGAGAGGAATCATCTCTCACTCGAACGGTATTATACATACAATCGGTTCGCTCAACCGCCATAAGTCGTACATGGCCAATCGCCTCCTCCAGAGCGAGAGGAGAGCGGGTATTACCTCGTCTTCTTATCCTCCTCGTGCGGCCTGGGTATCTCCACGCCCGTCCCAGCGGCCCCCTTCTTCTTCTCATCCTCCTCCTCTGTCACCTCCTCCTTCCGACTCGCCTCCTTCTGCTTCTTGATCGCGGTCTCGACCTGCCATATCGCCCTCTCCAGCTCGACCTCCAGCGCCGGCAGCTCCAGCTCCCTCGCCATACGCTTCGCGTTCTCCTGGGACAACAGCATCGTCTCTCCCTCCGGGTCCGGGGCCGGCTCGATTTTGGGTGGGGGAAAAGGTGTGATGTTTTCCGCCAGGTCCGCCTCTGGCGTCGTGGTGGGTCTGGGGGACGACTCGAGGGGGGGCTCTTGGGCGGCGTAGACGCGGTCTACTATGGGGGAGGGGGTAGGGGCGAGGAGGTTCGCCTTAAGGAGGAACTGCAGGTGTCTCCCGCCTTGGATCGCGCGCCAGTGGGACCAGGCGCGGTAGACTAGGTAGAAGAAGGGGATGTTGGGGACGCTGTAAGATAATGTGTTAGAGAGTGACCATGGCGTTTTTATGATAGACTTTAGGGGGCTGGGGCTTACACTGGAATAAGGGCCACAGGCGCACTGATCGGCATGCCTATCAGACACCAAATCAAGGTTTTCCTGTGATATGCTTCCCTCTCCGTAGCAAGTGTCCTAATAACGCTCGGGATCTTGTCCGTCGGTATCAACGACTGCGGGTACACGACCTCGGCCTTGTCCGTCTTGTCCACTTCCTGCGTCTTCCGTCTCTCAGATAGCGGGGGAACTGATTTGAGACTCCATTCTTCGTACGGTATCCGGCGCAGAGCGCGGTTGCCGTACGTCACGACCGTCTTTTGCCATCCTGAGTCTTTCTGCTCCCATGACGCCCAGGTTTTGGAGGCTTTCTCCTGGATGCGCTCGGAGTAGGATTGCCTGCCTGATGAGCCGGTTAGGGGCTCAAGGCGATGGCAGTAGAGAAGGGTGCGGCGCGTTGAGATTGGGAGTAGGTAGAGGCGCATTGTGAGGCGTTAGGTTAGGGAATGCTGAGGATGTGGAAGGAAGGGGGTGGAGAGGATTGAGCGGCCTGAAAAGTCGGGGCGACGAGATTAAGGGTCTTTCGGGTTACTGCAGATAAGAGACACTGGCCATTGTCGAAAAATGAGGGAGTACGAGGCAAAGGAATGAAAGAGGACGAGGTTGGCGCGAGGCAGGCAGGCAGTTAGGCACAGATTGAGGCCGTCGTGACCTTGAATGCCCCTGTAAAATTAAGCCAGAGCTGAAGCTTGCAGTGACGACATAGGCGTCATAAACTGGGTCTGTCTGGGTCAAAGAACGACGCTTGCTAAGAGGTACTTATGGCCGCCTGTGGAGGCCTAGCAGTTTAGGATTGACAGACCAGTAACAGCCCCTGTCGATCTCTCCATGGGCGGGGTCCGGGAGTTTCTGTCATGTCGCATCCTAACAGCACCCTCCGGTTTCTCCGACGCGCTGATTTCTTATCCTGATGTCGGGCAATTGAGAAGGCCGCTGACAGTAGTAACCTGTGATGACCTGGTGTAGCCGGCTAGCCGCCAAGTCGAGACAACCCGCATTCGCCGTGCCCTATCTTCCTTCCAGCCTCCTGATTTCCCCTCAAAACCCAGCATGAGGTCGCAATAACGTCAGCTCCTTACGGTTCCAGGTGTTGTCCTCGGGTGCAGGCCGGTGATGCCATCGCCGCGATCGCCATCGAGCCTCATCTCGCCAAGACATCATGAGCGAGACAGCTTCCGATCCCCATTCGCCCTTTACCGGCGTCTCGGTTGGGACAGGTACCACAGTCAACGGGCAAGCTCCGCGGCTAAGGCAGCCGCGAACGATACCGCGTGAGTTTCCATCTAAGCGGAAGAGATCGAGCAGCAGTGGAGACTGACCAGAGATACTAGCCTGGATTGACTCTTACGAAGTGCGATACGGAGAGCCAAACGAAGCTGCATTACGCTCCCTAAACCAACTACCTCCCAAAGCCGCCATACCACAACGTAACAACACCCCATACGAAGTACACAGGCGGGTATCACGAGATGGCTTCGTCTACCCAGGCGATACGGCGCCCACCGAAGCGAAACCCTCCCGCCTAACATTCCAGAACTTGCTCCGCAAAGGCGGCGCCGAGCGCGGCCGCAAATGGGACCACCTCCGATCCGCCGAACCTGTCGTCGTCTCAAAGTTCATCATGTCCGAACCGGGCTCGCCGTGGCGGAATTTTGTCCGGTCTAGCGCGTACGGACACCTACCCAACGAGGAGTCCGAGGTGGTGGGCGTGGACGAGCTGGACAAGCTGCAGCCAGGGTTCAACAACCCCGTCGACGTCCCGCGGGCCAACGACCTCAAGCGGTCGCGCTCCACGCGCACGGCGGCGCTGTACAAGCGCGTCTGGGACGCGATACTGAAACACCCGCTCGTGCCGCTCGCGTTCCGGCTTACGGTGCTGGTGACGAGCGTCATTGCGCTGGCGCTCGGGATCAAGATCCTCGAGGCCGAGCAGGCGAAGCACGCCCGCGGCGCGGAATGGACGCAGGCTGTGGTCGCGATCGTGGTGGACAGCATGGCGATTCCGTACATCGGGTACATGACGTGGGACGAGTACACGGGCAAGCCGCTGGGCTTGCGCAAGACGACGAGCAAGATATCGCTGGTGCTGATGGACCTGTTCTTCATCATCTTCAAATCGGCGAGTACTACCCTGGCGTTTGAGGCGTTGATCTATCACAACTCGTCCATCAAGGTGGTGGAGAGGTACTCGCGGGCGCTGGCCGCAGTTCAGACCATTGGCCTCATATCATGGACCATGACGTTGACGGTGAACGTGTTTAGGCTGGTGCAGCGGCTTGGTGGGAGCGATGAGGACACGCACATGTGGGGAGGCCACGGTGGCCATGTTTGAGCTGCTGGGCTGGCGTGCAATGGTGTATTGTAGCTTTTACTATCCTGTCTCAATGAATTATGATACCACTCAGGGCCACAAAGCGCCCATAACATGTATTCCAGTCCCTCATGCATGGTTGAAAGCTTCCGATCCGCGTGACTCAGTCATGGTCGTAGAACTATAGCAGGTATGGCTGGTATGGCAACTTGGAGGAGGTATCCTTCGTCATTGGAGGATGCATCCGCATTGATATGGACACGTGAGGGTATGTTAAGGATATCTCTTTATGACACCAGGAAAGCATTCCTTTGTGAATTCCTTGTCTGCTGGGCTGGGAGTGCTCGGCGGTGCTGGCGGCTAACTAAGCGCAGCCGCAGCCGCAGCCGCAGCCTTACATATTAGTCGAGTTCTTAGCGGATGACGCACAGACCGGTATCAGTCACCCATCGCCGTGGTGGGGCGTCGCAGCCTGGCTGCTGCCAAATTGCCTGGGGGGCCTGCCCGCCTCCAACCTGACGTGAATGACACCTGAAGGCAACAATTACGAACAGAAGCCGCTTTAGCATTTGTTGATATTTTGCCTGTCTCTCATCCATCAAGCCTTTACCTTTCTTCCAGTTTTCTCTTTGACTGACTGCGAAGGCTCACTTTGCAGCCGGTCAGTCTTTCAGCCGGCCATCTTGAAGCAACCTGGGAGCGCTTCGAGGGTCCTTCGCCACGACCGCCTTCATCCATTTCCACGACCGCATCACTAACTCGTCCTTCCCTCCTAGCGCGTCTCTTTGAGATACCGGCTCCGGAGAGTATACTCCTGCGCGGCCGATCGATAATCTGGACGACTTCACATCGCGAAGCGACCCTTGGAACTATTTCAAACCTCTCCCGACCCGACTGTGTCCCCCCCCCCCCCCAATTCCGAGCCGCTGAAGGGCGTTGGAATCCATCGCACGCCGGCCACCATGGTTGCATCACATCCTCGCGGGACGAGCTTCCCCGCTGCCCCAGATCGCGATGATATCGATAAAACGTATGTTGATGCTGTCGGCATTGCGACTGTTGGTATGCTGACAACATTAGGTGGGCGTATCTCCAAGCGGGGATCGACCGTATCATGGATAACCTCCATGAAGGCATGGACATGCACACTGTAAGTGGGACACACTCTCGGGCTTTGATGATGGCTTGCTGACTTTCATCCTCTCCTCGTACAGTACATGGGCCTCTACACGTGAGCAACAACCACAGCTCTTGCGCCTCGACCTGGCTTGTCCCAGCTAACTCTCGTCTAGAGCTATCCACAACTTCTGCACATCGCAGAAGGCCGTTGGCTTCAACCCGCAGCAGAACATGCATACTGGCGCTCATCGGGGAGGTTTGTGACTTGCCCAGCAGTCGACTTTGATCTCGTTAACGGACGCTGACCGCTGCTCAGCCCACCTCCTCGGCGAGGAGATCTACAAGAAGCTCATCGAATACCTGACGGCCCATCTCAACCATCTGGTGGAGGAATCCAACACCCACCAAGACGAAGCCTTGCTAGCCTACTACATCGAGCAGTGGGACCGGTACACGACGGCCGCCAAGTACATTCACCACCTCTTCCGCTACCTCAACCGACATTGGGTTAAGCGCGAGATGGACGAGGGAAAGAAGCACATTTACGACGTGTACACACTTCATCTTGTTCAGTGGCGCAGTGTCCTCTTTGATAAGGTCTCGGAGAAGGTTATGGCGGCAGTCTTGAAGCTTGTTGAGAAGCAGCGTCAGGGTGAGACTATTGAGCACAGCCAGATCAAGCAAGTGGTCGACTCGTTTGTATCGCTCGGACTCGATGACCAGGACTCGACCAAGACGACGCTGGACGTCTACCGCTACCACTTTGAGCGCCCTTTCCTAGAGGCAACCAAGGCCTTCTATACGGCGGAGAGCAGGCAGTTCGTGGCGGAAAACAGCGTCGTGGAATACATGAAGAAAGCAGAGATCCGCCTAGACGAGGAGGAGGAGCGTGTCAAGATGTATCTGCATGCTGACATTGCCATGCCTCTGAAGAAGGCTTGCAACCAAGTCCTCATCGCGGATCACTCGGGCCTCCTTCGCGACGAGTTCCAAGTCCTCCTCGATAACGACAGGGAAGAGGATATGGCCAGGATGTACAGCCTTCTTTCCAGGATACCAGACGGCCTGGACCCTCTGCGAAGCAAGTTCGAGGCTCATGTCCGCAAGGCAGGTTTGGCGGCCGTTGCCAAGGTGTCTGCGGACGCCGAGAAGCTGGAGCCCAAGGTCTACGTCGATGCGTTGCTCGAGATCCACACGCAGTACCAGGGCCTTGTCAAGAGGGCCTTCAACGACGAGCCCGAGTTCACAAGATCCCTGGACAACGCCTGCAGGGAATTCGTCAACCGCAATGACGTGTGCAAGTCCGGGTCTAACAAGTCGCCAGAGCTGTTGGCCAAGTACACCGACGTCTTGCTACGAAAGAGCGGTACCGGTATCGAGGAGGCGGAACTGGAGAGTACTTTGAGCCAGATAATGACTGTCTTCAAGTATATCGAGGACAAGGACGTCTTCCAAAAGTTCTACTCTCGGATGCTGGCCCGGCGGTTGGTGCACAGCAACTCGTCTTCGGATGATGCCGAGACCAGCATGATCAGCAAGCTAAAGGAGGCGTGCGGATTCGAGTACACCAACAAGCTGCAGAGGATGTTCCAGGACATGCAGATTTCCAAGGATCTCAACGAGGGGTTCAAGCAGCACGCAAGGGCGCTGGACACGAAGGTGCTGGACTCGCAGTACTCTATCCTAGGCACCGGCTTCTGGCCGCTCACGGCACCTAACACGACCTTCAACCCTCCAGTCGAGATCGCGGCCGACTGCGAACGGTTCTCCCGCTTCTACAAGAACAAGCACGAGGGCCGCAAGCTCACGTGGTTGTGGCAGCTCTGCAAGGGCGAGGTCAAGGCGACGTACTGCAAGAACACCAAGACCCCGTACACGTTCCAGGTGTCGCTGTACCAGATGGCGGTCCTTCTACTATTCAACGAGAAGGACCAACAAAGCTACGAGGACATTGCTGAGACGACGCAGCTCAACCCCGAGGCCCTCGATCCGTCACTCAATATCCTGTGCAAAGCAAAGGTCCTCGTCATGAAGCCCGAGGGCAAGGTGGGCCCGGGGGCCAAGTTTGCGCTTAACTACGACTTTAAGAGCAAGAAGCTACGGGTGAACCTGAATGTGGGCATGAAGTCGGAGACGAAGCAGGAGGAACAGGAGACGAACAAGAACATCGAGGAGGACCGTAAGCTCCTGCTTCAGGTGAGTGCGCCAAGTACTGGTCCCAGACTTGAAGTTTATACTAATCGCATTTTCACAGTCGGCCATCGTCCGCATCATGAAGGCTCGCAAGAGGATGAAGCACCAGCAGCTGCTCAGCGAGACGATCAACCAGATCCGGCAACGGTTCGTGCCCAAAGTGGGCGACATCAAGAAGTGTATCGAGATCCTGCTCGACAAGGAGTACCTGGAGCGTCTAGACGACGACGAGCTCGGTTACCTGGCTTGAGCACGTTGCGGATGTTGATATTGTGTATGACTAGGGTACTGCCGCGGAGGTCTCCATCCATGACCCGGTATAGGCGAGTGTGTCTGGGACTCAGATGAAGGGATTGAGGCAGGGGAGGGAGCTTGGTATCCGATCGTTGCGTTGTTTGGGTCTTCTACCTTGCCATGCAGGGTGGTAGGCCTCCCAAGCCTTTACCAAGATCCAGGGTACAATGCATAGAGGAGTCCCTGATTGGCCGACACATGGCTGTAGGGGTAGTGAATCGTCTACGGGACATGTCTGTCTACGCAGAGTGGCTTCTCAGTTGGTCGATGTCGCAGTCAATCTTTTGAAAGGGAATGCCGACAAGGTGTCTCTGGTCTTGACGACTATTGACAGCACCCGCTTATCGGCCGCTAGGGAGGTAAAGAGGTTAATGAGCAACGCTAGACTTAGACTTCGAAAGCAGTGCCGTTCATTTGATTCCTGGCTTCGATTGCTCTTCGTGTGTATTGAAATCCACCGCGACTCAGGAGTCTCTTGGGCCTTCCTTCTCCTGACTCGACCACCCCGCACCCCGGACTGATCCATTCCTACACCCCACACCTTCGGCCTCATGGAGTTAGGAATCAACTCCGTCCTACGACGGCAACCATAGGCACAAGTGTGTCAACGGACTTCGTTTCCCGCTGAATTGAAGTTGCACTGGACCTACTAGCTATCCGTTGCGATGTCGCCAGGTAAGCCGCATATAGATAGGCAAGACACATGGTTCTCGCACCCTCCAAGTTTCAGTTGAACTTGTACAATACTCAGTAATATCATACTCATTGTCCGGCAAGTCTTGTGATCAAGCGAACACACTACCTTTAGCATGTCTCCCTCGGCCTCCCACAAGCGGCCAGTCCGCATAGCAGGATGCTCCGGCGGCTTCACCGACCGGGCGCGGGCCATTACCAGTCTAGCAGCCGACCCGGACGTAGACGCAGTGATAGGGGACTGGCTATCTGAGATGGTTCGTCTGCCCTCTTCTCGACGCCTACCCATTGTCAAAAGGCATTGAAGCCATGCCTCACATTTTCTCAGAGTGTAGCCCTCCCACGTACCTCCTCCTAACAGTCCCAGACAATGACCGTCCACGGCAGCGGTAAGATCCGCAACCAGCCCGCCTCCCAGAAGGCGCAGACTCTCGAGGAGCGCATGGGCACGGCCATGTACGCCGAGACGTTCCTGCAGTGCTTCGAGCCGGCGATCGAGAACCTGGTCAAGAACGGCGCCAAGCTGGCCGTCAACGCCGGCGCCAGTGACACGGAGCTGCTCGCCCAGGTGTGCGCCAAGATGATCGCCGATAGGGGCCACGGCGACAAGCTGAGGGTCGCGTGGGTGGAAGGGGACGACGTCACGGACCAGGTCAACAAGCTGATCGGCGGCGGCGAGAAGTTCGAGTCCCTCATGCACGGCCGGACCCTGGAGGAGTGGGGCCTCGAGCCCGTCTGCGCGCAGGCGTACCTGGGGGGTCTGGGGATTGCGGAGGCGCTGCGGCGGGGCGCGGACGTGGTCATCTGCGGGCGGGTGGCGGACGCGGCGCCCGTGATCGGCGTGGCGGCGTGGTGGCACGACTGGCGGGCCGACCAGTTCGACGAGCTGGCCGGCGCGCTGGTGGCGGGGCATCTGATCGAGTGCTCGGCGTATGTGACTGGCGGGTACTATTCGGGTTTCAAAGATCTGATTAAGAGTGGGAAGCATGTCAATATGGGGTTCCCGATCGCGGAGGTGGATTATAGGGGAGAGTGCGTCATTGCTAAGGAGAAGGACACGGGGGGTTGCGTGACGGTGCAGAGTGTCACTAGCCAGCTGGTTTATGAGATCCAGGGGCCGTGAGCATACACCTCTTTCCTTACACCTACCCGAGGCAGAAGCTGACCACGAACAGATGGTACTACAACTGCGACGTCGTCGCCAACCTGGAAGGCATCCAGATGGCGCAAGTAGGCGAAGACCGCGTGCGCGTCAGCGGCGTCAAGGGCCTGCCCCCTCCCCCCACGACCAAAGTCGGCATCACGGCGCCCGCCGGCTTCCAGGCCGAGTGGCACATCTACCTCTGCGGGCTCGACATGGCCGAGAAGTGCGCCGTGACCGAGGCCCAGGTGCGGTACGCCATCGGCGAGGAGAACATCGCCAAGTTCACCACCCTAAAGTTCCACCAGAACGGATCGTCACCCATCGACGCCGAGAACCAGGACCTAGCCACCGTCGACTTCCGCATCTTCGCGCAGACCAAGGACCCGGAGCTGCTGCGGCCCGACGTGCCCAACGGGTTCAACCGCTGGGTGCTCGAGCTCTTCCTCCAGAGCGTCCCCGGCGCCAGCCTCTCCAACGACCTGAGGCAGACCGTCCCAAAACCGTACTATGAGTATTGGGTTTCCCTCCTCCCGCAG
Organism: Coniochaeta hoffmannii; assembly: GCA_030052785.1. Lineage (NCBI taxonomy): Eukaryota > Fungi > Ascomycota > Sordariomycetes > Coniochaetales > Coniochaetaceae > Coniochaeta > Coniochaeta hoffmannii. The sequence goes on along the minus strand of JANBVN010000042.1, from coordinate 90,430 downwards.
TCCGAGCTCAACCACCGCGTGCACCTCCTCTTCGACACACCCAACAACAACGACAACAACAACAAGGTCATCCCCATCCCCCCGCCCAAACAGACCCGCACCTACCCCCGCCAGCAACCCAGCTACGAGACCGCCTCCCCGCTCCCGCTCGATACCTGGGGGGAGACCGTCCGCGCGCCCCTGGGGTACGTCGTCTACGGCCGCTCGGGCGACAAGGCCTCGGACTGCAACGTTGGCTTCTTCGTCCGGCGCGACGACGAGTGGGACTGGCTGAGAAGTCTCCTCACCATCGACAAGATCAAGGAGCTGCTCGGCCCCCACGAGTACAAGGGCAAAGCCGTCGACCGGTTCGAGATCCCGGGCGTTAGGGCGGTGCATTTCCTGCTGCACGATCATCTCGATAGGGGGTATAACGCTTGCAGCAACTACGACACGCTGGGTAAGCTGGCCGGGGAGTACATTAGGGCTAAGACGGTGGATGTGCCGAAGATGTTTCTCGAGAGGGGCCGGATATAGTATCCCGGATGGGGTGTGGGGAGTAGAAAGTTGTGAGGAGGAATAGGAAGAGGTGGACGGTATCAACGGCTGGTTCGATGGTGTAGTTGGTTATCACGTGAGTCTAACACACTCAAGGTCTCCGGTTCAAGCCCGGGTCGAATCATGGCAATGAAGCTCTCCTTTTTGTGCTATATCTAGTCGCGTTAATTTTGTGGGTGGATGTGGTGGGCCGGAAGCACAACAGCAGGGCAGCTGAGCGAACAGCGACCGTGCTTGGAAGGCGAACCATTCAAACTAACCAGTCTAGTCTGATTAGCGGACGACGAGTGGTAGTTGTGTCAGCTTTTGTTTGTGCACTAAACTAAAAATTAAGAACCAATTGTGAGATGCGATGGAGCAAAAGTTCTCGGATACGGGGAGTCGAACCCCGGGCTGATGAGTGAGAGTCATCGATGTTACCGCTACACCATACCCGATATGCCGACCAAAGGAAGTCGGAAACTGATGAGAGTGGGATTCGAACCCACGCCCCTTTCGAGACTACGAGTCGGGATGCTGATCTAGGATCTTCAACCTGAACGTAGCGCCTTAGACCGCTCGGCCATCTCACCATTGTGATTTGATGAAGTCGAGGCCCGTTATTGGCGGCTGTGGACCCGACATGACTAGCCTGACCAGAATACAGATTTGTCACAGCAGCAAGTCGGAACCACCGCCAGTGTAAATGCAAGGTATCAGAGAGGGTATAGACTGCGTGCGTTGCGACCCGCCGAGTGTCTGCGACCGTTTCGTCCGCTTCATCCATTTTCTGATGCGCCAATAGTTACAGGCGGTGGGATGCCGAGACGCGGCCCTTCGCAATCTCGGCCACCGCTCGTCTATCCTCGTGTCTCTCTCTCTTCTCAGACACGGTTCTCCGTCGCTTCCAGAGTAGTAAAGACCGTCTCTGCGCCGTCCGTACAACAGATCGTGACGCCGCTGCGTCAGGCAATATCGCGTGCGATGTGATGACCTCTCCTCGAAGGGAGATCGTACCATATGCCAAGCAGCGACGCCGCCCAACGCCAAAGCCGCTTCCCATCCAATCTCTCCTGCCCCGGCTCGTACTCGTGATGAAGCGAATCTGGGGATCTTGCGCCCCTTTTTCAACGAAGGTGTAAGGAAAGCGGTCATGTTAATCAGACATGACAAGCCGAGAGTCGTTATCGCTTCCTGTAGAGATGACCGGGACGGTACCGGGACGGGATGGTGTCCTGTCGTATGATAGGTATCTCGCTGTAAGCCCGCCGCAGACCCCTTTATGAACGCCATTAAAATGCTCGTGTGACCGGATCGAGGCCGACCAATAAGATAATCCAACTTTTCTTGCAGCCAACGCCGTTGGCAAGGCGACTCGTACTCTCACTACAGAATGCCCGAGTCTTTGAGGGCATTGTTCAGAATCGTTTCTTTGACAGCGGCGAATACCAATCTGATATTTGATGTGTCGGTGGCCTGTGTGAGACTGCAGTTCTTGTTAGCATCTCCTATTATATTCCGGTCCTTTCCCTTGCAGTCTGTCTTACTGGGGATATAGGTTCAGATGCGCCCTGTTGACCTGGTTGAACCTCCACAGCAGATATTTGGCCGCCTTGTTCACGTCACTCCCGCCAGAGTAGTCAGGGAAGTAGTTCCCCAGCGGTGACCTCGACAGCTTCTGCCTGAAAATGTCGACCTTGTTCAAGAAGAGAATGATACTCGTCCTCATGAACCACCTCGAGTTGACGACCGAGTCGAACAACAACAGGCTTTCCATCATACGGTTCTACAACCCCGAGTTAGCGATAGCCCTCCATCGTAACACTCCGAGTCGGCTCAGCCTACCTGACTGCTCTCCTCCAGCAATACTTGGTCGTATTCACTGAGCGCGACGCAGAATATGATGGAAGTGACGTTCTCGAAGCAATGGATCCACTTCTTGCGTTCGCTCCGCTGTCCACCGACATCGAACATGCTAAGATATCCGGGTCAGCTTGACCAGTGTGTTCCAGGGGCAATGTATCCGACTCACTGTATACTAAGCTGGCCCATCTGAAATCGTGTCTCATATATACCAGTTGTCTTCGTTCGCGCTCGCAGGACGTCCATTTCCGTGGGGAGATAGTGTGGGCTCACAATTCTCTCGGCCTCCTGGAAGAAGCTGCGCACAAGGTTAGCCAAGATTCTTTTTCCTGCATCATGGAGTGTCCCGCACTATTCCGCCGAGTCCATGAGGTAGAACTCGGTCTGCCGCCCCATCAGCTGCTCCTTGGCCGGGTCGTTCCATATCGATATCACGGCCTGGCCGACCTTGGGGTCCAGCTCGGCCTGCGGCCCGGGTTCGAGCGTGTAGTTGAGCAAGAAATCGCTATAATCTTTGTTGATCTCGTTGACAGGCTCGATGTCGAACTGGCGCATGGCGCCGACGACGGCCTTGGCGCACTCGATCAGGTTCTTGAAGACTGTCGGTCGGTAGTTGTAGAGCTCGTCTTCGCTGTAGCCCTTTAGGTGGATAATCTTCATCTGTTTGACGATGGTCGACTTGCCGCTCTCGCCGGAGCCTACAGAACATGCGTGTCAGCAAAGGCAGTCGGCGCTAGGATTGTCCACCACCACCGCAGTTGGAGTTTGCACATACCGAGTAACAAGATCTTGCATTCTCTTCGCAATCGTTTCGAGTCCTCTTCTAAGTCCTTGTCGATCTTCTGGCTCCGCTTCTTCAACTCCGCCTCCTCGCTGTTTGAGCTCATACACGCGCCCATGATCATGGGAAGCGACGGCTCAGAGGGCGAGCCTCTCTGTGTCTGGTGTGTATGTTTGGGCGTGCGAAACGGGGATTGTCGGCGATATTCGACTGCTCGTTTATGGCCGTAATCGTTTTAAAACCGCAAGAGAGCTGATGTGACTGCTCCGATGTGGTCGCTCTGTCGAGGTCGAGGGAGATTGAGACCGTGTGATTTGTGATAAAACCCAGCTGCAGAAGCTGCAGAGCTGGTGTCGAGCAACGGGTAGCGACAGGGCGACTTCCAGGATAGGCGGTGACCGATGTGATTGGTGCTACCGTCGCGCAGTTGAACTCGACCTCGAGCTGGACTGCCCTGCGGTCTCTGATCGTGGCGTGTATTTCCCGAGATCGACCGGGAGGCTAGGATTGGTGGTTTGGGAGACGCGAGACGGCAAGGGAATTGTCTGTCGACCTCGAGAGCGAGATTATGGGTTGTTTTAACCGGCCCTGCGGTTCGTTTCAACACGGGGCGCCGTTGTGACGGGTTGCACAAGATAGCAAGCAGTGTCCCAGACGGTGGAGTGGTGGACGACGAGATGGAAATGGGACGGTAGGGGGGAGTACGGCGGAGAGCGAAGAGGTGCCGAAGTGAAGCGCGGGATAATCGGGATGATGTGTTGGATGCGAGGCTTCCAGACTGCTCGCATGAAGTGAACCGCACCGTACCCAGGTCGAGCACCAACCCAAAAGGTTAGGTGAGACTGCGGGGAAGCGCTGACGGAGTTCAGACTCCGCAGTTGAGGTTTCGCTGGGAGAATCTATTCGTAATTACGATACTACTGATGCCGTCCAGTGATGCGCGCAAAAACCTCCCAGCGGCCGGGTGCAGCAGCAGCAGAATGTAGAAGAAGAAACAGGAGACGGCAGAAATTGATCAATCCCGGTCTCGCTTCCATCGGAAGATGCATCTCGTCACTCTCTCAGGCATCGGCCAGAATTGGACGATGACGGTTGCAGCACGTTAGGCTGTTACCGGCCGACATCACTTATCGGTGAGCATGATTTGCGCTGCTTCTGAACACTTTAGCAGGTACCGCGCTAATGATGGAGCCGAGGAGTACTTGCGTTTCGGTCACCGTGTTGGTGGCTGAGCTAGCCCGCCGCTAAGGCCCAGGAAAGCAAGTGGTAAGCGCCTAAATAGCCTCCGCACTTGACCACATCACCGGCAACTTCCATAATGTCATATCCCTTCGAGTTTTACGCATCCAGCCCATGGGAATGTAAATGGAGAGAGCTCTCCATCAAGACACCGGAACAAGTATTACTTGCGGCATTGGCGACCCAGAAATTTGCTAGGCCAAAGTCTGCATTTGGATCTAGACTATCGTAGTCTCAGCTGAACAACTTACATCAGGGGCAATGCCTTGCTTTACACGTGTACAGTGTGAATGCGCAGCCTCGAATTCGGTGGCTTGAGAGCTTGTTCAATTCCGGGAGATCCTCGTTGCAACTCCCTGCCCAGGGCTTCCCCAGGCCTGGACTGCCATGGCCCAACCGGGACCGATCCGCAGCCGTTCAGTTTGAGCTGTTCATCTCATCAAGTGAATACGGCGGGATCCTTGCCGTAAGATCACACTTGGAAGCTTGTCGTCAACCCCTGGTAATAGGTCAAGTAACCATGTCAACCCCAGAATTTGATAACTGTCTATGCTAGCCAAAATGTGATTGATCACAGTTGAGAAGATACCTTGGTGCTCATCGGCAGACAACCCAGAGGATGGCACATGACGTTTCACCGGCCTAGATCTCAAGACAATGGATCGAGCATTGACTCCTCGACCACGTGTCGTTCCACATTGCATCGAGTCGCTCAGGGACCAAGGAGCCAAGGACAGCGTTGTGCCTTCCAACTCCACAAAACGTGGTTCAATCCAGCGCCTGGCAGCATTTTGGAAATCTTGCCTCTTCGTCCAACACGCTGAAACTCGATGCATTCATGGTCCCCTATGATCGACGAATCGCCCAAGTGTTCGAATGACGTTCCCTTTCCGGGGAAGATGCCCAAAGCAGAGTGTCAGCAAGCTGCACAGCATTGACGATTGCGACTCATCCAAAGGAAAGTTTTAAGGACCCTGGCTCGTGGCAGTCTCAATGCAGCAGCCGCTTCTGACATTGAACCTTACCCCCGAGTTGTGACTTCGAGCCTGACTGCTTCTTTTTCTTTCATCTTCCCTTGTCCGATCTCTCAGACTCGGGACTACCGCAGGCACAATTCCGTACCCTCGCGAATCAGAAGAGCCATTTCAGACCATTGATCTCGACATCTCCTAGGACCCTGTGAGCAGAAACTTTGGCGCCAGATTCTGGAAGTCGTCCGTCCCGGATCTCAGCCGCTCGACGTATCCAAGCGCCTGCCTTCCCGCGCCTTTGTTCCAAACCCTCCCCGTTGCGATCTTCCCCCTTCCCCGGATTGAGCATGTGGAAATCCTCGTTTTTCTTGTGAGACTTGAAACCAAGGTCTCGATTTGAGAATGCCATGACACAAGCGATACTACTGCTCTCGGAAAATGCACGTTTGATATCCAGGAGCTAGACTTATGTCTAGGTTCCAAAACTCATTGCTTGGCGGCCATGTCATGCTGTGAGACCACGTTACCGTGAAAGCCAGCGACTGGCACGACATACTCTGTCGTCGCACTCCGGTTAGTAGGGAGACCATGAGACCAGCTTTGCAGATGCCTTCGTTATTCGTATTGTACCCATGCATGCTATTTGTCTATACCCTAAGTGAGGTACCTGAGATCGCACCTACACCACAGTCTCTCAATCCCCAGGTGCCTTCGTACTTTCTGCGTCTTCAGGCATCTCACTCTGTATCCCAGATACCGAATCAGGTCTCCCGGGCGACTCCAACCCAGCCACCGGCTTCTTCGGCGAAGCAACCGACGACGAGGGACTATCCGGGCCCGTCCCGTGCAGAAAGCCATCGCCGCTGTCGTCCGTTCCCCGAGTAGAAGATGAGAACCGCGGACTTACAACGCCGCTCACCGGCGCCATCGCCATCTCCCTCTCCTTCTCTGATTGACTCTGGCCCTCACTCCTCCCGCTAGCGACCGAGTTCCTGTTCTTCCCTCCCCTGCCCCACCCCGCCGACCACCGGCCTCCGTTGCCCGCCGTAGTTGTCGTCGCGGAAGAACCCTTTCCCCAGCCCGCAGCCTTCCTCTTCTCCCCGGCCCAGACGGCCCAGCTATTCACGTAATTCCCCGCCTTGGCTCCCACGCTCTGCATCGTCTGCTGCGCCTTGGCCAAGTCCACGCCGCCTCCTCCTCCTCCTCCTCCTCCTCCGCCGCCGTTAGCAGCTCCCTTCTCGCCCTGCGCCGCAGACTCCTCGGCCCTCTTCCTCTGCGCCTCCCGCAGCGCCTCCATGTCGGCGTAAAGCTTGTTAAACATGGTGCTCGCCTTCTCCCTCCCGGCGGCCAGGTTCCTCCCCAGCACCTCCCTCCCCTGCGCGAACCGCTCGTCCAGGTGGAGGTCCTGCACCTGCTGCGCGATGCGCCGCTGCACGTCGTCCACCGTCAGCCCCCCCGCGCACGGGTGCCTCGGCTCCACGATGTCGAACAGGTGGCTGTCCGTGTTCGCGTCCCAGATGCGGTAGTTGTCAGTCCGCGACCACGCGTCCACGAACTCGGGCCCGAAGTCGTGCGCCGGGTCGCCCTCGATGTGGGGGAGCGCCATCCTTGGGTTGTGGCCGTGTTTGGCCAGGTAGTTGTGGTATTTCACCGAGGAGATAAGGGAGAGCAGGTACTCCTCGAACTGCAGGCGGATGAACTCCTCGCTGCCGACGTAGCCCATCGTCTTGGGCCGGCCGGGGTTGGACTCGTCCCACGTGTCGTTGACTTCTTGCGTGATGAAGTCGATCCACCGCCGGTCCGGGACCGACAGTTGAAGTGCTTGTCTGAGAGATGAGGACGTGATGTTGATGGAGTCGTCGTCGAGGTTTATTAGGATGTCGCTGTACCGGTCTTTTTGTTGCAGTAAGAGCGAGTTGGTACTGCCTACTATGTACGATTTTGTGCCGAAATCCGCGAGAACGTCTAACTGCTGTAATGGAGTGTATGGCCCAAATAAGCTCCCCTAGTCACTGTCAGCGAGCTGTGTCGCAAGGAAGAGAGGCGTACCCCATACCTTTCCAAAAACCTGGAGAGGCAACCCCATGTAAGCCAGCAGGGAGTTGCGGTCACTAGTCCTCAAGCTCGTCGGCTTGGTCAACTTCTTTTCATAGTTATCCAGCTCCGGGCCCGCGCAGTCCTGGAGATTTCGAAGCAGCCCCGGTATTAGAGAGATTAGTGAAAACTGCATCATGCAGAGGCGCTCGCACCGCGAGCCAAAGAAAAGCATCTGTCACATGTCAGCTCAACTTCTTTCCGGACCCCCTCCCCCCTTTTTTCCACCTGTCGCTCTCACCTTAGGTTGCAACAAGCAGCACTTCAGCAGCACCAGCGTCTGCGCCCTAAACTCCCGCACCAGCTCCCGCAGGCTCATGCCCAGGTACAGGTCCCTGTCCTCCTCCTCCCCGCTCAGCGTCATGCCCCGGCGCTTCTCCTCCGCCAGGCTCTCCTGGAACCGGCGAAGGATCTCGGTGTCGCCGAACTCGCGCTGCGCGAACCACGCCTTGGTCACCACGCTGAGGCGCTCGCGCAGCATGCCGAAGTACTGCGGGCTGTCGGCGATGACCACCACGGCCTTCTGCACGGTCGACCGCGTCACGTCGGCGGGCCTGACCAGCAGCTGCGAGGCGTCCATCTGTCGGGTGCACGATATGCCGAAGAGCGAGGTCGCGGGCGCGTCGCCGAAGGCGGGTCGGAGGAGGGTGAAGTAGGAGAAGTCTTCGGTCGCACTGTCGTGGGATAGTTGTCAGGTCAATGTCTCGGAGCGCGGCTCGGCGCACTGCAACCTGAGATGATAAGGAGGACTCACGCGTGCGCCCCGTCGCTCAACGCCATGAACGGAAGGAGTGTCCAATCATAGTCCGCAGCCGGATCCCGGCCCTCCTCCGCACCAAACCACTTCTCGACCTCGGGTCCGCGAGCATGGTGGAAGTCGACGACGGAGACGAGCGGTATGAAGCCAGACCTGGCGCCGGTGCTGCCCGACCCCTCACCCGGCGTAGGACCGTTGGTCGGTGTAACGGGCGCGGACATGGCGTCTACCCGTCTTCGGTTTGTCGGGTGTTTATGCGGTGAATAAGCCGTGTCTCTGTACTGGTTGCCCACCTTTGCGGACGGCAAGTGTGTTTATTTCTCGAGGTATTCCATGAACCACTGTCGAGGAGGAGCCAATGCCCTGAATCCAGCCTTTTGGTGGTTTGCGCTGCTGTGATGTACTGTCCGAACGGGTGGCTTATATCGACCTATCCGACAGCGCAAGGCGCAAGCTGACACTTGCGACTTAGCGTATGAAGTGTTATCGATCGAAAGGTAATTGTCGAGCTGTAGTAGCGTAGACAAGGCACGGAGCTTCGCAGAACAATGCTGACAGCCCTCCTCTAGTCGACTTATAAGTTCTGAACCGTAGAGCACCGAGGACGTCTTCGAAGGGGCGGTCAAGAGCAGCGTGTCAAGGTTGGGTGGCACAACCAGCAAGCCGCGAGAGAGAAGAGCTCTGGGGGAGAGCTTATGCAGCTCCGTTGCACGACAGTTGTCAATCGGGACTTGGGTAAGAACAGCTCGCCAGGACACCGGATCATGGTACGAAGTACAGATTTAACAATGCATTGATCAACGAGGAGAGAGTAGCTAGACTAACGGACGAGAAGATCTGTTCAATAATGTTCTCGCGTCGTGACGGGCGACACCCGACCCCCGGTCTCTCCCCACCACGACGAACTTGAGATGATGTCCACCACCAGGTGACCCCACTTCTTAGCGCTGGTGGATCCCGTCCTCTAGAGCTTTCCAATTCGTCGGTATAGCGGCGAATCACGTGCATATATCAGCGCGAGTTCATCCTTGACCTGAAATGTTCGAGACGACATCATGGACTTGTGCTGACTTGAAGAAAATGGAGCATTTATTGGCAGGTCTATTGCCTGCCTGCCTGCCTGCCTGCCTGCCTGCCTGCCTGTTTGACTGACTCTGTACTGAACAGATGGTTCCCGTCAGACGCCCCGAGTCGGACAATGACGCGGACCTGCCGACTCGACAACGGACTCGACCGCCCGTGGACTTGCCAGCGTGTCTTGCATTGCATGAGCAAAGGTATCTCATCCAGTACCGGGATCCATCCCAGCGAGCGCGCATGCGCCTCTGCCCTTCGACACTAGCCAGACAGGTCTGGTAATGTGGCGAGCAGCAAGGGAGGGACACAGGTAGTCCAGACTTCCTGCTGCGCCACCGTCGATTGATTTCCGCAGCATCTCGTCGATGTATTCTTGTTTGTGCCCCTTTTCGTGGCAACCAGAGGCATGTATCATTCAGCTGGTACGGCTGGAAGAGCGGATTCGTAGGCTTGCGTAGTAGACTTAGTATGGCACTTACACTGAAATTTCAGCTCCTTAAACTTGCCTCGACAACGCGTGCGACTTTCTGACTCACGGAGATCGCCCTAAGAGGCCCTACACAGAACTCGCCCATTCTTGAGAAAGGAGGTGTTGGACATCGACTCGACAATGCTCCAAGAAGGACGACGCCTTCATTGGTGGTTTTCTTGTATATTTTTATGCTTGACTAGCTACAGCGGCGGCATCGGCAGTGCTCCTGCGGGTAGGAACAAGTAAGAGACCTTCTTCGGCGGCACCTGCTCCGCGAAAAGTCCTTGGACTTCCCCATCTAACCAAGCAGTCCGCTCCCTCCATTATGCCACTCATGCTAGGCCCGTTGTCCTCGCGCCCCGTGCTGCAGTGACAGGTACAGCCAAGCTCGGAGGTGAGTCAACCTTGCTCCAACCCCGAGAGTGCCGGCTATTGGACATCATGTGTGTAAGGCCTTTCCGGCATGCACTCCAGGGATGCTGCCGCAAATCGCGGGGCCTCGGTCTCTCTGGCATCAGATGGACCTGGATTCCGTCTGCCTTTGTCTAACATATAAATGAATTGAGAAACCCCCAAGCCGTTTCCACTCATGTCCGGTTGCAAACCCTCGTGTTCGTTTTTGCACCGCGACCTGCACAGCAAGGGGCACGCTCCCCAATCGCCATGACTGTACACAGTCCATGTCGAATGCTATATCTCAGTGTCTTCGTGTTGTCGTCACGGCGTCGCGTAGATGTGGCTTCCCTACGTGCTTATTACACAGGAGCCCCGACAGCGGTGCAGGGTGTAGTAGGTGTGCTGTTTATTGGCCACTCATAGCACCACCGTTCTGAGCATAATCCTCGAGCGAAACGGAACCCGCCTCAACGTTGTGATAGTCGAGAATCTCCGAGTACCTGCAGAAACGTGGTTAGTGACGCGCTTTCCCTGGGTTGGAGTAGAAGAAACCCACATCATGATCTTCCAGGTGTCGACAGGGAGGTCTGCATCGTTGAAGCTCCAGTCGAACTTCTCCTCGGCAACGGGCTCGTCAGTGGGGTCGTGATAGGGCGCGAGATACTCGTGTGCCAAGGCGTCGGTCGCCGTTATCCTCTTCTTGGGGTCAAAGACAAGCATGCGCTCCAGCAGGTCAATAGCTATTGGTCGCGTCAGCGTCTGGTCATGTCTCGTAGGGTAAGATTCTTGCTCTTAAAACATACCCTGAGGATCGGCATTTCTGAACTTGTTCTTCAGCGGCTGTCGTTCGCGCTTGGGGAGAGACCGGACAAATCGTAGCGTCTATGGCTCCCGTTAGCTCCTCTCGACGTAAGGACGTTCCAAAGTCGTGTCAGCTTACATTCTCGCTGGCAATCGTGTTGATCACATCATCCGGCGGGGTTCCTAGGAGCTCTGTGATGATGGAGAACTGGTTGACATGGTCTTTTCCGGGAAAGAGCGGCTTGCCCTCCAGCATCTCGGCGAAGATGCAGCCCGCGCTCCATATGTCGACCTCGACGTCGTACTTCTGCCAGGTAAGCATGATCTCCGGGGCGCGGTAGTACCGGGTCGACACGTATCCCGTCATCTGGGGATCTTGAATTCTGGCCAAGCCGAAGTCGCAGATCTTCAAGTCGCAGTTCTCGTTAACCAGGATGTTGCTGGGCTTGAGATCGCGATGAACGACGCCCGCCGAGTGGACGTATTTCAGACCACGCTACGTCCAGTTGATCAGTACGGGGGCGCCGACGAGAAGCGGGCCCAGCGTGTGCGGCAGACTCACCATGATCTGGTACAGGAAATATTGAATGAACTGCTTCTCGAGCGGCCGCGAAGTCAGCAGTCTGTGGAGATCCGTGCCGAGCAGCTCCGTGACGAAGTAGCTGCAGGACAGCATTAGCCAAACCCCTCCTCAACGCGGCGCTCCAGTCCACTTGACGTACATGTCTTCGAGAGGCGAAATGAAGATGTCGCTGAGGGAGATGACCTTCATGACTGTCAGTAGGCGCAGGGGGCGCATCGGATACAGGCCGGGTGCGGACAGACATTCTCGTGTTTGAGGTGCTTCAGCAGCTTCAGTTCTCTGTAGGTGCGCTTGGCGAGGACTGGAGTGCTGAAGGGCTTCATGATCTTCTTGATGGCCACGTTTTGGTTGGTGAGCTGGTCTCTAGCAGAGCTGGCTCGGTGGAGAAGCAGTTAGGATCGCGACGTCAGATATGCGGCGTCGATGCCGAGGGGTTGTTTCAAAGGCACTAACCAGACCAGGCCGAAAGCGCCCATTCCCACTGGTTGCAGATCCGAGTACCTCGAGGTGATCTCGAAGGTCGTCCCGAAGATCTGCGCACGAACGAATTCAGCCATTGTGACGAGGCTGCGATGCTAGCGATGCTGCGATGCGGTTTGCGGCTTGGGGGTAGCGGGCAGGAGCTCTGTGTCGAGGAGCGATCGGAATCCGGAGAGGGGTAATTGTTTAGGTTCAGAGGTTGCCCGTCCGGAGAATGGGCCAGCAGGTACCGAATGACCGGGTTGCCGCTGGAAATGGAAGAGGGTTGAAGCGCGTGGAGATGCCCGACACAATGCAGCGAAAAGCTGTGAGTCAGGACAGAAGTAGTGGCGACGTGGATGGACGGGTGAATGAGGTTTAAGGGAGACAAGGTTCGTTGGATGCGGGTGTTGCTGCTTGTCAGAATTACGACGCGCGGGGCGTTTTTGGCGCGGGGCGAGATGTCGACAGTTTGGACAGTGGACCGGGACCGAAATTTTTGTTGGCTGGCGCCGTGTGTTTGTTCGTTTCTCGTTTCTCGTTCCTGTTCCTAGGCTAATCATGCGAGTTAGACGATGAGAGTTGACCGAGGCTTAACAGCTGAGTAGACAGAGCAAGAGACATCCTGGGTCGATCCCCGTGGATGAGGTTGGGTCGCAGGAGTATTGAGTATTTCGTAAGATGCTGCGAATGCACAATTGGAGCCGGACTTTTACCTACTATTAGTCCGAAGTTTCGTCCTAAACACTAGGTGAGGTGGTCCCGGAAGGGAAAGTGCGTTTTGTTGGAGGCTCAGCAGGCGAAGTGCAGAGATGATGCCCTCTTTTGTAGGCAATGAATCGTCCGAAGCGGCCAAGCGGTCAAGCCCTCAAGCTCTTGAAAGTCGTTCGATCTTGTCGGGGACTGGAGACAGACGTTCGTCCCGGCGATCTTCGGCCAACTAGCAGATTGGAGCTGACTTGTGTCACCTGGCTCGCCTGGGGATGCGACTTTGATGTCTTGGGGATTGCTCTTGAACTATGTAGGTGGTGCCGCGGGCGGGAGAGCAGAGAGGAAGAGGAATATGTTCGAGGTAAGGTAGGCAGGGGCAAGCCACTTGAGGCAGGAAAATTTTATGGTTAGATGGGAAAGAACAGCAACCTGGCACCTTGGATGTGGAGGGATATGTTCAACTTGTCGAACTTGGATTTCAAGAATGCCATGTCTCCCCGTCCCTCCATGCATGAGACAGCGGTATTTGGGTGGGGTTCAGCCTGAGTAAGTGTACCTCCTATCTGTCAACTTCCCTGCTTGTCCTGGTCTCAGAATGCCCTGAATGTCTGTTGAATGGGCCACAAGAGTTTCCGGTGTGGTATCACGGGCTGTGTGGCTTGGTTCCTTCACATTCCGCCACAGCAACCGGCACACCTTTCGCCATTGCTGAAAACCCTGTGCAACCCATTCGTTACCTCACATGCAGATGCAAGCATTTCCTCAGAATTGTCTTCGCACACTTTCTCTTCACTGCAGCAGAACTATCCATCCAGTCTAGCTCTTGGGCATTGCTCATGCCGGCTGCTAGACTGAGCGTATGCGCTTCGTAGCCTATAGGACCTATAGGTGTACTTCGTACCGTGGCCGGCTCCAGGCCCAAATGGGTGAGAAACGCGAATGACGTCATGACCTCATCAAGCTTCCCGTAGCCGTGTAGCGCTAGGGCCCAAGTGGCCTGCGGCATCTGCAGGAAATCCCAGGCCCTCGAGGCACAATCCCCACGATCGCTTTTCTCTACGGGGATCGAGAGAGTTTTACGTGGATCCTGCTTACCCGGTATGATTGAGCCCTTGACCGCCAGTCAGGAGGCAGCGCAGACAAAGCTCCGGTGGTCTCAAACCCTGATATGAATTATCACCGCATGAGAGCACTGGCAGCGGGGCTAACTTAACGCAGTAATAAGCTGTGCCTACAACGGGGAACGGATCGCGCAGCCGGCATGCCTCGGAGCTGATGAAGCTATCGCGAGGTTCGACCACACGTGTACCACATGTTCGCTTCAGCCCATCTGACTGACATCTTGCGACGGCAAGCTTACTTTACTAGAGCGTAATACATGCTGGGTTATTGCGGTAGGTATGTTAGAACTAGCTCGATTCGTGGTCGGCTACCTTACAGTAGCCATCAGCAACATCGACTTTTATATCGGGGAAAGGGCCACAGCTTGTACAGGGCTTCAGCCAGCTGTGTGTAGTGAAAGGAACGTACTGTGGTAGCAGCACGTTGCACCCAGACCGATCCCCGTGATCATCAGGGACATCCTGTCACCCTCCCGCCAGCCATGGATCCTAGCCATTGGCTGTCAGGGGCTGGTGACTCCTCCGTCCTCGTTCATTCGACCATCGTCCGATAAAACAAACTTCGGCCAGACGGCGAGCACTGGTGGGGTTCGGCGACTGCCAACTGCCCCCTCGCTGCAGAGTGAACAGAGAAGCCCGCAATGACATCATGGACCCTACAGGGGTCTCTGAACCCCGCCATGGTGGAGGACCGAGAGGGGAACCCCACCTCACAGAAGGCCAGAACCTTGAAGGCCCAGAAGCAACCCGGGCTGGAGGATCCTCAGGGTCCGTGGCAGGGAAGAGGGCATCGCAAGACAATACGTACACACGCCGGTTCTCGCCTGACCGTTGGCCACACGTGGTGTCTTCGCACCGCAGACCGGACATTATTCTACAGAAAAACCGGCGGGTCGTTGCCGAGAGTCTACTTTGGAGACTGTTTCCTGTGTCAACTAACACGGTCGGTCGGGAACCGAGACATGCTGCATGCTGCCTGTCTACCTCGCGATGCGCGGTCAAGGTGCTGCGCGCTCGGATCCTGGGCCGGGACCGATATACAAGTAGAAGAGGTACAACCAGACATCGCAGTTCTCGAAGTGGGTCGCGATCGATGTCAAGAAAATAAGGTGTTCTCATGTTTCTGTTCTTTACTTGCTGTTGTGAGGTTGATCATAGGTAATTGGCAGTGCCCTGTCCTTGCAACGTAAACAGTTCCACCCCCCCCCTGCAAAGAAGCATCAAAACACGTCTGGGAAAAGCGCCTCTGTGTCTAGCTCTTGTCTTGGTCTTTCACTCGTCAGGATGAGCGTGGAATATCTCGCACCAGTGCTGGTACTCCGTCTTCTTCTTGGCCTTGTCCTCCTCCTGCTGGCCCTCCTAGAGCTCGCCCTTGTGCAGTCCGTCGCTCTGCGTGTCGTCCCTCGGCGTGTCGTCCTTGATGGGCTCGATGTTCCAGATACCCTCGGCGTATTCGTTAATGCACCGGTCCGAGCTGAAGAAGCCCATGCGCGCCACGCTGGTGATGCACTTGGTGACCCACTCCTCCTGGTTCTTGTACGC
Organism: Coniochaeta hoffmannii; assembly: GCA_030052785.1. NCBI lineage: Eukaryota > Fungi > Ascomycota > Sordariomycetes > Coniochaetales > Coniochaetaceae > Coniochaeta > Coniochaeta hoffmannii. The sequence continues at coordinate 75,047 of JANBVN010000042.1, read as the reverse complement.
CTCGTCCACCAGCGCGTGCGTCTCGATGTAGCTGTGGAAGTCGTCCGACACCAGGTAGTAGTCGCCGTGGTCGCGAATGGCCGCGATGAGGCTGGCGAAGTCCTGCGGGTTGCCGAAGGTGCCCTTCTCAATCGCCTCGAACACCTGGGCTAAACTAGGGTCGATGTTGTGCGACCCGTAGGTGTGCGAGTGTCGGAGGTCCTCGACGTCCTCGGCCAGGTTGCCGAAGAGGAAGATGTTGTTCTCACCAATCTCGCGCGTGATCTCGATCTGCACTTAACGTCAGTAAGATGTTCACGACGTCATATCCAGGAGTACAACTTACGTTCGCACCGTCACAGGTGCCGATGATGAGACCACCGTTGAGCACGAACTTCATGTTGCTCGTACCAGAGGCCCTATCCCCCACAGTTAGTATTTGAGATATGCAAGACCTTGTAGGATGGACTTACTCTGTGCCGGCAGTCGAGATATGCTCGCTGATGTCAGAAGCCGGCGTGATGATCTCGGCCTTGCTGACGTTGTAGTCCTCCAGGAACACCACCTTGAGCAGATCGCCAATGTCCTTGTCATTGTTGACCACAGCGCCAACCTGGTTGATGAGATGGATGATCTGCTTCGCCATCCAGTATCCGGGCGCAGCCTTGCCACCGAAAATGGAGACACGGGGCTGTGCCTTCTTCCTCTCTTCAGGAGACTGGGCTTTCAGGGTGAGATACCGGTGGATAACGCCAAAGATGTTGAGCTGCTGGCGCTTGTACTCGTGGATGCGCTTGACCTGGACGTCGAACAGGGCCGTGGGGTCAACATCCACGCCCGTCGACTTCTTGATATGCTTGGCCAGGCGGACCTTGTTGCCGAGCTTGATGTCAGCCCACTCCTTGCGGAAGGCCTTGTCCTTGAGGCTGAGCTCGATCTTGTTGAGCAAGGTGAGGTCCTTGAGGAATTCCTTGCTGCCGACCTTGGACTCGATCAGCGCAGACAAGCGCGGGTTGGCCTGGTAGAGCCAGCGGCGAGGGGTGATGCCATTGGTCACATTCGTGAACTTGTCGACACCGAAGATGTTGACAAAGTCCTTGAAGATGGTCGTCTTGATGAGGTCTGAGTGCAGCTCGGCAACACCGTTGACCTTGTGGGACCCGACAATGGCAAGGTACGCCATGCGGACCATCTTTGGCTGAGACTCTTCGATAATGGAGACGCGGCGCAGGAGGTCGCGGTCGTTGGGGAACTTGCGCTCGACGCTCTGGAGGAAGAAGAGGTTGATGTCGTAGATGATCTGGAGATGACGGGGGAGGAGGTGCTGGAACAGGCCAACAGACCACTTCTCCAGAGCCTCGGGCAGAACAGTGTGGTTGGTGTATCCGAAAGTGGCCACCACGATCCTCCAAGCCTCTTCCCATTCTAGACCCTCGAGATCGACAAGGATGCGCTGGAGCTCAACAATGGCAAGAGTTGGATGCGTATCGTTGAGCTGGATGGCCACCTGCTCGGGGAACTCGCTCCAAGCGCGCTTGGACTTCTTGAAACGGCGGACGATATCGTACAGCGAGGCTGCAACCCAGAAGTACTGTTGCTTGAGACGCAGCTCCTTACCTCTCTCGAGGTTGTCGTTGGGGTAGAGCACAGCGCTGATTGTCTCGGCGCGCTGCTGGTCGGCCACGGAGCTCTCGTACTCGCCGTTGTTAAACTTCTGGAAGTCGAACTCCCCGCTAGCCGCCTTGCTCGACCACAGACGCAGGTTGTTGGTAGTGCTGGTGGCGTAGCCGGGGATGGGCACGTCGTAGGCGACGGCCCTCACCGTCTCGCCTCCCTCCCAGTGGGAGATTGTCTTGCCCGAATCATCTTGCGACTTGTGGACATGTCCGTAGAACTGAATATCAACAGTGACGTCGTACCGGGGGAACCTGTCGTTTGTGGTTAGCCGGCCATATAGTTAAAAACTCGCACACAACAACGAGGCCATAGGGTTAGGGTTAGTTTACTGACTCCCACGGATTGAAATCAAGCCAGTAGTCCGGGACTTCTACTTGGTAGCCGTCGATGATCTCCTGCTTGAAGATACCGTAGCGGTAGCGCAGGCCGTAGCCCCAGGCCGGGTAGTTCAGCGAGGCGAGACTGTCCAAGAAGCAAGCGGCGAGACGGCCCAGGCCACCGTTGCCCAGGGCAGCGTCGTGTTCCTGCTCAATGATGTCCTCGACACGGAAACCGAGCTCTGCGAGACCGGATTTGGCAACATCCTTGAGGCCAATGTTGAGCATGGCATTGTCAAGCGCCCGTCCCATGAGGAACTCCAAGCTCAGGTAGTAGACTCTCTTGCTGTCGGCGAAGGTATGACGCTGCTGAGTCCGGTTCCATTCCAGGATCAGGCGATCGCGGAAGGCCAGGCTGGTTGCCGAGTAGGCGGCCGACTCGTCGCAGTTGAACATGCTGCGGGCCAGCGTGGTCTCGACATGACGGACCACCTCCCTCTCGAACTCGTCGGTATCCTTGAAGCCGTGGACTTGGTGTTTTGTCCATGCTACTCGCTGAGGCTCGGGGATCGAAGCTGCGTTATGCACGTGTTAGCTGCTGTAGTTGTGGTGCAACACAGGCCGGTAGTTGGATGACGATCGGTCCATTGCGGAGAGGTTACCAACCCCGCCCGTGTCTGCTTGCTAACTCTGCTCCGAGCGACGATACAGGCTAGATAAGGGTGTAACAAGGGCAATTGAATGAACTAAGCTTCGCCATACCTTCAACGCTCTTGATCTCCGTAGCTCCAAATCCGGTGAAGGTCCGCTTGTGCTTGGGACGCGAGATTCCAGCAGGGCTCACAGAGCCCTGGATGTCAACAATGGGAGCTCCCATCGAGGGGCGACGCTCCCTAGTGGGCATGCGTTCCGTGGTAGCCATGATCGCTAGGCAAGAAACCAAATCAATGTCAGCGGGTTCAATATTGTACAAGCAAGACGAGTTGCACAGCGAGAGGAGAGTCAAGCTGGGAGAGTCAAACTCAAGAGTGGTGGAAAGGAAAGGCAGGTACACGTAGTAATAAGACTACACCGCACATGTGAAGGGGAGCAGCTCCTGTGCTCACGCCAGGAATGCTGACGGTAGCCCGGCCAGATGCGGGGAGTGGGGAAGCTATCGATTTCTCGACCGCTCCCAGCGACCCAGCGTCGTCTCGTCCCACTGAAGCAGGCAGGATGAGCTTACCGAATGCTTCAACAACAAGCAGCCAAGTGGATACGCCGGCAAGAGAAGCAAGACGCCGTCTTCTCGGCTGCGTGGCGTTCTGCGGAGGGTTGCAACAAGAGCAAGACAATAGCCACGAGGCAGCGACCACCTGGACTCGGATAGCCGTCCAGGAGCGGAATAGAAGCGAGTAAATCGACGAGAGGCGCGCTGAAGAGAGGAGGGGGGAGAGTGGGGGAAGTGATCGCTGCGGGCTGGTGGAGGGGCCGATGAGATAGATAAAGTCCTGTCTACTAGTAAGTGAGACGCAGCATCTCAGGTGACAGATGCATTAGAGTCCAGGCAGGAGGTTCAAGCAGATACACAGAGAACGATCACGATTGCTGTCATCTTCCTGCCTCCTTGCCAGAGCAGCTCGAGGTCCGAAACTACAAGGGCCCCACGCAACACCTGAGGTGCAATGGAGGATACCCAGTTTTCATGTCCGGCTTGCAGGGGCGTTGCTGAGATGTTTAGGAACGATTGGTCAGGTCGAGAGCTCGCCATGCATGCCGGAGTGCCGTATACAATGGCGGCTCCTTCCTTCGTGAGCCTCCAGGGCCTTGTCGCATGTTGTACTAAAGAGCAGGATGTCATCATGCTACATTGAAGCGCGGGGAAGGATTGCCGTCAGGCGTATCGAATGCGACAAGACATGTTAAAGACGTTGAACCACCCGTCAAGATGGAAGTCCTCTCGTTGAGTAACGGAACATAAGTACTTAAGGTATATTAGTATGCACCCGGTTGGTCATCTGGCGTTCACCGTTTCGTCGTGTAATCCTGTGATCGTCTAATTGTCAGGTCGGGCTTGTTTGTCATACCTGGCATGGTGAACATGAGTAGGAGGACTGTAAAATGTACTGAGAGGCTTTTTCCCCTTCGCCTGTCGTTTGGTTTTTCCATGGCGGCTGATATCACAGTAGACTGATTATTGGTAACCCGAAGTAGAATAAGGAATCCTGACACTTACTTATCCAAGGTAGTCAATGTCGATACCAAAGTCTAGTAGGTGAACAACCTCAGCTGTGCTTCCCTCGCTTTGGGGAAAAGCTTCAAGCTCGAAACGTCTTGGACTTCGTACATCAGCCGAGTCTTCAGCTTTGGAGAGGAACTGGTACGAAGAGGAAGTGGAAGTCTGCCAAGAACCACGGACTTGAATTCTGAACGAGCGTGGAAACACCTTGACTGAGGAAGGGCAAGCGGCATAGCTGGTATGTAGGTCGGATTTCAAAGTTTGTGCGCGCATTAGACCTGGGCAGAGCGGATGAGTTCCCAAGTTGAACGCTGGCTATGGTCGTTTGTTTTGCCTGACTTGCCTCCCTCTTCTGAACAGATAAAATTTTCCGTGATGTCAAATCACAGCGGTTGCTGTCGATACACACCTAGATTGAGTGAAATGCATGTGTTAAACCACACAGCTGTCCCTTCCGCCACTGGGATTGGCCGGACCCATTATACTTAGACCTAGTAGTAATCCCCTTCTGCCCGATATCCTACAACACATCAGATAGTCTAGTCAGACGTACAACAGAAGGAGACCCTCACATCAACCCATCTACCTCAACGGCACGGTATATAGCATCCGCCAAAGAAACCCACGCTGCGATACTCATCCATCGACCTTAGTGCTCCGCAGGAGCAACATCGATCTCCATGTCCGGCTCCGCGTCCTCGGCCACCGGCAACCCACCCTCGTGACCCTCGCCCTGCACCTGCTTGCCCCCCTCGTACGTGACTCTGCGCCACCCACAGGGATCGCTGGGGTCCTTGAGCCACTCCATAGTCGGGAAGTAGTGCTCGTTCTTCTTCATCGTCACCACCCAGGGCACGCTGTCGAACGTGACGGCCTTGAGCCGGAAGTCTGTTTGCTCCATGTCAGCAAATTATTACATTCAAGCAAACCGGGGTGCAAGTTGAAAAGGTGGGGGGGGACATACAGGTATTGTCCGGAATATCCACCACAGCAGCCAAGAAGCTCTCCAGATCCGGCGTCGGCTTGTTGTTGACGTGTGTGATGAAGTTGGTCGGCGCGAGCCCGTACTGGTACGCCGGCGAGCCCCTCGTCCGGGCAGAGACGTAGACCTCGCTGTACAGCTTGCTGATCTGCTGGCGCACGGCGTGGTGCGGGCGGTGCAGGATGGCGCCGCAGAACGACACGGCCCGGTCCGTCTCGACGTCGTCGGCGGCCACGGTGGACAGCGTCAGCGTCAGCTCCTTGCAGTTGCGCACGATGACGGCCTCGAGCACCTCGTGGCTGTACATGATGTCGAGCTCGGAGATGCGCGTGATCAGGTTGCCGTTGAGGGTGAGCAGGATGTCGCCCTCGAGCAGCGCGTCGGCGCCCTCCTGGCCGTTGCGCTCGAAGGTGCGCTTCGAGACCATGAAGAGCTGGTGGTGCGACGTGTTGGCGACCGAGACCTTGGCGATCCAGTCCTCGCTGACGCCCATGATCCTGGCCTGCGACATCTGGATCGCCCGGACCTCGATGGAGAGCATGCGCAGGTTGGGCACCACGCCCTGCTGGATCTGCTTGATGACGGGCAGGAGGGTCGGGGTGGCGAGGCCCAGGTGGTACTCCTCGTCGCGGTGTGTCGTGGGCGAGCGCTCGCCGAGATAGGTCAGCCAGAGCGCTTGCACGGTTCCGTCTTGCCCGACTAGGACGCCGCTACCGCACTGCCCGCTCAGGTTGGTGTCGATGGTGATGGCGTCGACGTTGACGGCCCGGTACCGCGGAGATCCGCTGTTGGCCGGGATGGTGACTGCGAAGATTTCCGTCACGGTCGTGGCCGTGTGAACGATGCGGCCGATCCTGTTGTAGCCCATGAAGTACGTGGCAGCCCCCTGAGTGAGCTGCTCGCTGCTCAGCTTCGCGCTCTTCACCGGCGCATCCACAAGGCTGGGGTCGTATTGTATGATGGCGTAATTCTGCAGCGGATGGAGGAATATCACCTTGCCCTCCACCACGATGGACTCGGCAATGGTGACGGTGATGTCGCACAGATCGTAAGGCACGATGGCTCTCGATATAATCACGAGGCCCTTCTCGGCGTCGATGACCAAACCCATCCCCCACTTACGATTCTTCGGGAAGCCGTCAAGCTTGACTGGCATCGTACAGCTCACGTGGACGAAGCTCTGCACGAGTTCCGCAACCGCGGGATGCGATGTGTGCTCGAGCTGGATAAACGAGGCCGAGCGCCTCACAGCAGGCACTGGGGGTAGAGGATCAGCCAGGTCCTTGAAGTCCCATAGGCCCGTCTCATCGTTCCGGACGGCAAGCTTCATCTTCTTCGCCCAGTGACGGTCGATGTAGATGATGGTCGTGTGCAAGGTGTGCAGATCCCTCAGGTGCTTGTATGTCACCACAACACGTGCCCGGTCCGGGATACCAGACATGACCTCGATGAAAGTGTCGAGATCAGGCGTCTTTTTGTGGTCGACAGTTTGGATGATCCAGCCATTGTCGCTGCTCTCGAATCGGAAAGATCCCGTGGCCTCGCAGACATAGACTCCCTTGCAGGCAACACCGTATAACCTGGCTTGTTGGTAGGAGAGGTTATGGAAGCTAGCCCCCGAAACAGCAACGAACCGGTCAGGCGTGATCTTGTGGAGGTCGCCGACCTCGATCTCGACCTCCACCTCGTCGCCGCCGCGGACTAGCAGGAGCTTGACCGTCTTTCCAACGTTCGAGTCAAAGATGTCGTCGAGGCGGATGAACTGCGAGATCAACTCTCCATTGACCTTCAGCAGGACATCACCCTCCTCGACCTTGTTGTGTGAAGGTCCCTCTGGGAGGACTATCTCCGCGACGAGCAGGTTCGTCTCCTTGGGGAAGGCGGCCCTCATCTTAGCCTCCCATTCCGCACCAAGGCCTAATCTCCTGCACTCGTCAAACGGCTTGAGTAAGAACTGGCACTGGATATCTCCTCTGGTGATCGGCTTCCCCTCCTGCAGACACTTCAGTGCGCGTAACGGCCGATCTAGCGGCAAGAAGTAGTCTGTGGAAGCACCATCCGACCGGCCACCAGCCTGAAGAGCGACGGCATATCCGTCAATGTTGACGACGGGACTGCCGGAACTACCACCGCTCGCAGCTGCACTGGCCTGTAGGTACGAGGTGTTGAAGTCGCTATAGCCTTCCCCGTATTCCGGCGCGTTTCTGTCGAGACGGCTGATCACGCCGGACAGGATACTGAGCTTCTCACCAGCGTCGTTACCGACAACCCGGATCTCGACACCGACTCGTGCGTGCTCTGGCCGGAGGGGGAGGGCCTCGACCTTCATATACTTGATGGCCTTGGGATCGAACTTGAGGATGCCGAAGTCGTGCACCGGGTCGCGATAGACGGGATATGCGTCGACCTCTTCGTGGTTGTCGAAGATGCAGTAGCCCCAGAAGGGTCCTGACCCGACGACGTGCCTGTTTGTGAGGATGTATCTGCAGTAAAGGCATGGTTAGCGGCCGTGGTCGATATCTCCCGGAGTTATCTTGGATGCACCACGTACCCTCGCTCGGCATCCACCACGAAACCAGTGGCCTCGCTCGTCAGGGCCGGGTCCGTGTCAAACGAGGCTGTCTGGCAGAACCGGATCGACACGACATTGCGCACGACATTCTCGATGGTCGCCTGCCATTCTGCTGTGTCCGGTCCGGAAGGAAGAATGGCTGGCAGACGGGCGTCGTCAGATTCGTACCCGAGCCCTCCTTCCAGCTCGGCATCGATATCCGGTGTATTGTCTCCGGCCGACTCCTTTCCTCCAAGCCCGCGCTGATGCTTAGCATGGCGACCGCCCAGCGCCTCTGGTGGTCCTTTGCGCTTTAAAGAAGCGGCGGAATTGGCGCCGTTCATCGTGGGAGGTTCTCGTTGGTTTCTCGAGGATGCTGGGTCAGACAGCTCGGCTTTCCGGTTGACGGCGTGGGTTGCGGCTGTGGTCGAGGCTGAGCTTGACCTGGATTGAATCCGGACTGGAAATGGTACGGCGGCGGGTCGCAGAAATGAATGGACAGATGCAAGCGTGCTGGACAACCGTGACAGCTGCGACTGATGGGGTACAGTCGTGGTATGTCTAGAAAATCTAGATCTAGTGGTGCCTGGGAGAGGCAGACAGGACACGCGAAGGCTACCGATTGCGATGCGCAGGCTCGACGCCACTGTCACGCTATGCATCCACAACCAAACGAGCGCGGACTCGATGTGGCAGAGCCCGATAGAATTCACTGAGTGGTCCTACGTGACGGATTCCGTTACTATCACGGTCATGGAATCGCACTCAAAGATCACCTCAGCTTCTTCACCAACCAACCTCGAAGGCGACAAAATCGTCTGGAAAAAATATGGGGACCGATCATCATCATTCACAAGACAAGGGGTTTTGGCGCGTACGGTTACAACGATGTATACTTTTTGGCGCTTCACTCCCGTAAATGCATATCATACGAGTATCATCACTATCACGCAGCCTGAAGGGCATATCGTCTTCCAGTCGGTGTTCGGTGTTCGTTTCATCGGGCTGAGCAACCGAGCACACGTCCAGGTGATTTGTAGATACGGTAGATGTTCAAGTTCACTTTGGCATAGCTCAGGTAGGTCATGAAGTTACCCTGACTGCTAAGCCCTTAGTGAAGAAGGGTCTACATCACACGCAGTACAGTCGAACCATGAAGGAAGGCATCGTAATGCCGTCATTTTCTAGAGGCTAGTCATCCATCCCTCCCTCCATCCATCCGACGGAGATATCTACAAAGCAAAACAGCTTTTGTTTTCCTTTTCACTGTATACCGTCGGGTGACGAGCACACGGACCGTCTGAACTCCTGAACTCCGTCATCACAGATCCCTTTAGTCCTCGGGACCCGGGCCAAACGAGCATATCCCTTGCTCAAAACCTCGCTCGCAATCGCAAAACAAGAAGACATGCATAACGCGGCGATCTTTCGTCAAGAAGACAACAAAGAAGCCGTTCCCGTCCATTGCAAGTCGAGACGTAGCAGACGCCTTCCGAACCATTACCTCCTCGTTCCTCCACGCCAGGCCAGCGTTATATTAGAGAAGAAGAAAAAAAAACGCGAAATCCATAGCTCCGTATCCTCATCTCCTCGACTTTTGTCGAGTGATCAATGCAGCGCGGGCAAAGAGAGGGATGGGAAGGGAGCCGTATGTACTTGTACATATACGTCGAGGAGCCGACCCGAAGCTTGCATCCAGACGCTGAGAAGAAACTAACGCATCATATAGCAGATAGCAGGATGTCGACAGCGGCGTGTCGGGAGGCAGCCACGACGGTGTCCAGCGAGATGCGTAAGCTGTATGCTCGACGCTAATGACTGCGCTCTTGGCCCGCCTTCGCATCGTAATAGGAAAGACCAGCGGATGCCCCTCGGACGACGCCTTCCTAGGACGCCTCCTGTGGAGCGGCCGCAACGGGTTCAGAAGCCTCCTCGGCAGCAGCGGCGGCAGCAGCGGCAGCAGCGGCAGGCTCCTCGATGCGAGGCTTCTTCGCGGGACGACCATTCTCAGCAGTCTCAGAGGCACCCTTGGCCTCCTTGAGCTCGAGCTCAAGCTCATCCAGACGTCGCTTGAGCATGTTCTCGCGGTGGTGGCTCTCCTCGAGCTCATTGCGCAGTTGTGTCTCGGTCTGTGTGGCGCCAGCAAGCTGCTCACGAAGTTGAGCAACCGTGTGGCCGACGTTCGTCTCATCCGACTCCAGCTGTTGGAGGCGGCCCCGGTACAGCTCCTGAATGACCTCGAGTTCGCTGACACGCGTCTTCAGGCTCGCGTTCTCGGCCAGGATGGTTTCTTGCGTCGGCGGGTGCTCGCCATTGAGATCGGTCGCGACCCGTCCATCGGCAGCAGACATGGCAAAGGCCATTCCGGCCTGGGGCTGGAACTGGGAGCCGTCCATGTCTGGGTAGACCATGTTGTACATGTTGGGCGTGCCGGTGCGCGAGATGGGAGAGTTGTCATCGACGTGGCCGTTGGCAGACCGGCCAGACGGTCGTCGGCCGGCGAGTCCGGATGCACCAGCTGGGATATTGGCACCAGTGTTGTCCGCACCGGGAAGATCTGACACGGGTGGAAAGGCAGGGGCCTATAATACAAATCACCAGGGTTAGGGCCTTGTTGCATGTTGCGAGATGAAGGAGAGGGCGGTTGCATCGTACCTTCTTTTGCTTCGCAAGGTCATTGCGCGACGTCTTGACGCGGTTGCGGCTCTTGATCACGTCTGTCTTCAATGAGATGGGGCGAGGGCGACCATGCAGCTTGAGAAACAGGCCGCAGGCATTGCAGAGGACGGATCCCATCTCGTCGCGACGCCATAGAGGCGTTGTCGAGGTCGCGCAATTCTGACACGTGGGCTGCGTGAGGTCGCGGTTATCGTTAGCCATGGTTGCCATGATGGGCAATTGTGCAGGTTGAGAGATGGCAGTTCAGGACTCCGGCGCGATAGGGGAAGATGGACGTGATGGTTATCGACGAGGGACGGCGAGTGCGAGATAGTGATAAGGCGATGATAAGGAAGGCACGGTGGAGGTTTTTTCTCGGGGAAAATTTTGGCTCTTGCCCCGGATCTCGCGATAAGAGCCGTGCACGGACCAAGGAACCGAAGATGAACCGACATGATCAGATCTGCAGCCAATAGGAAGGCGCTCATTTTGAGTCTTTATCGTCGACGGCTATCGACGAATGACGAATAATCCACGACAGGGAGGGGACAGAGTCCAAAGGGCAGAAGCGGATAAGGGATAAGGAATGCTTGTGTTCGGTATCGCAACACCACAAGTGGATAACCCAAAACACACGGGAATAACACGTACACTTGAATGCAAAGACTTACCAGACCAGGATTGCCCCCAGGCCCAGCAGTGCTGGCGGGTGATGAGCGTGCGTAGTGAGGTGGGTTGTACGAAGGATTGGTGGACGAGCTGTAGTTGACCCAGAGTTTAGCAGTTGCGTACCAGAGATTCCAGGCAGGAAGGCGGTAGAACTCACATTGGCTGCTGCTGGTAGCTGGCAATCTGCTGGTCCACACTCTGGGATGTCTGAAGAGAAGAGATTCCGGGCAGCTGTTGTAGCGACGACGGCGCCTGTGGAGCGGATGCCTGGGTGGACGTTGAAGTCGGGCGCGAGAGTGGCTCTAGTATGGTCGGCATCGGGGCTGGCCCAGCTGAGTCGGGTCCCGCAATCACGTCCATCACAACCGGCGACGGCAAAGGTGCGGGTGCCGATGCAGGTTCCGGGGTTGGTGCAGCAATCGACTCGTCGCCCGCCTCCGCCTGCTGCGGGACTTGATGCTCCTCCATCATCTTATTGTTCGGTCAAGTCTAGTCGGGTGAGGCGATGCCCAGAAAGCAGTGAGACTCATCCGTCAATGCGACAAGTGGACGGTGGGTGTGTCGAGGGCGCGAGCAATAGAGCCGAGAATAGGACACGATCGGAAAAGCACGGTCGAGGACAATCGTCGAGGATAACCGTCGAGGATAATCGTCGAAGGTGGAGGACGCGTTCCCTACGCGGTTGTTTGAATTCGCGGGGCTCTTATTTGAGACGATTGTTGACTCTAGCTTGCGAAGATTGGAACAGCGCCAAACAAGTCGGTTAAGGCCCAGGTGCGATACGGTCAGTTGCAGGTGTGCTCGGTGAAAGGAGTGGACAGCAAGTCTACAGAAACGAGCGACTAGAGGTGAAAAGACAAGGCACAGGTGACGGCGTTCTCAGCTGCTTCGTTGAACCATGTTCGCAAAATCAATTCTAGATAAGGTACCTGGCTGGCAGAGTAGCAGGCCGAAGTTGAAAGAGATGTGAAAAGGCCAGTCGCCGCTAATAGAAAGACGTGAGGAACAGACAAAGTCGAGTTCGAAAAGAACCCCATACCTGACACCGGAAAGACGTGTGCCACTCGGGGTCTGCAGATAGTGTACTGTTTCCTACCAATTTGATTGGTGCGCCAAGCAGTGTCCCCCAACAATGGCCAGCCTTGCAAGTGATAAAATGAACCCTTTGCACAAAAAGCATACCGTAGATCTAGGTAAGTTCCAGACCACTAGAGATTGAAAGGCCACCAAGAGGACTAACATGGACAAGTCTCAGAAGATGCTGCGTAGCTGGACTTGATCCCGTACACTTGTGATGTCCAAAAAGCACAAGCTTGATGCGAACCTCGAGATTTATCCATCAGAATGTCAGAACTGCATCGAAGACAGGGGTCTGTGAGTGGGGCAAGGCTGAGCTGGATCGGCCTCTATCCTGTCTCTCCATTGGATAGAAAATACTTGGCACGCCCCTCCGTCGACAAGGCTGTCTGGAAATTTTGTGCTTGCTCCATGCCAGACCCAAGTTTCGAGAACGAGCCCAAGAATCTAGCCTGCTCTCTAGCAACGCTTGACCTTCTTTTCAGGGAGTACTTTCAGCTTAGGTACCTCCTAGCAAGATCCTGACACCGGGAGTTATGCCTCACTCAGACCATGACGGTCCTCTGGTGAAGAGGCAGAAGACGACGACTGTCGCAAAACAACAATCTCCCACGGCCCGAGGATCTGCCATCTTTGCCCCTTTTCGAGTATGTCGCGAGCCTCTATTCAGTGCGTAATGCTTGTGCTAACTCGCCTGCACAGACTGTGGGACTTGTCTCTCCCACTGAGGTTCCCTTTACAGCCATCCCGCTCGGCAAAACCACATTCCAAATCACGACTTCCGTCGGCCGGTCGCTCCAAACATACGATCTCAAGCGTGGACTCAACCTCGTTTTCATAACGCGGCCACAGACTCCAGCTGACATTACCGCGACGTACTCTTGGAAAAAGAAGGTCTTCGCTGCCTGGGGCGACAAGCGCAATGCTGGTGTGCAAGGACTTTGGATTTTCGAGCGAGGCAAGAAAGTGGGAGAGCTCGCGCTGCCGGAAGACCTGGATCAACCGATAAGACAAATTCTCATATTTGGATCATGGATCGTTGCTTGCGCTCGGACAAGGATAGAAGTCTGGAAGACGGCTGACTTCGAACACTACACGACCCTACACTCGGCGGCCAGTACACGGGGGGACAATGAGTTGACTGGTGGCATGGTCAACATGCCGACGTACCTGAACAAGATCTTTGTTGGTCGGAGCAACGGCTGGGTCGAGATCTGGAATGTCAGTACCGGCAAGCTGATCTACACCATCCTCCCTCCGGCACCTGACTGCGGCGCTGTTGTCTGCATGGAGCCGACCACAGCCCTGTCACTACTTGCCATCGCTTACTCACTGGGTCCGCTCATAATACACAACGTGCTCCTGGACAAGACCGTGCTGCGCCTCAACGCCGGTACCGAAGACGCGCCTGTCAATTCTATATCGTTCCGGAGCGACGGCCAAGGCGCCGGACATGACGGTAGGAAGGACGGCGTGATGGCTACGGCGACTGCGGCTAGCGGAGACGTCACTTTCTGGGACTTGAACAAGGGCGGAAGAGTAATGGGTGTGCTTCGGAGCGCCCACAACCCACCTTCACATGACGGCCCGCTGGTCCGCGGAGGCATTTCCAAGATCGAGTTCCTATCCGGTCAGGCCGTCATAGTGACCAGCGGAAGGGACAACTCCCTCAAGTCCTGGATCTTCGATGCTACTCCCTTCTCGCCTGTTCCTCGCATCCTTCACACGAGAAGTGGACACGCCGGCCCGGTCACATGCCTCCAGTTCTTGCCTTCTGACTTTGACGGCGCGGAAGCTGGCAACAAGTGGCTGCTCAGTGGCGGACAGGACAGGAGTCTATGGGGCTGGAGTTTGCGTCGCGATGGACAGAGCACGGAGCTCAGCCAGGGCAACATACGCAAACAGGCAAAGAAAATTGGTATTCTCGGTACTTCGGCCCTCAGCCATGGTCCGACAACTACTCTGGATGATTTGAAGGCGCCTGAAATCACCTGTATCGCCAGCTCGCTCAACAGGGATGGCGGTATTGGTGCGTTGCCCGGGAACCAGCCAATATGGCAGAAGGGGCGGAGTAAAGACAAGCGTTCCGATGCCGAGATCAGCGGTATGACTGGCTGGGAGAGCGTTGTCACGGCCCACAAGGAGGATCCATTTGCGCGGACATGGTTCTGGGGCCGGAAGAGAGCCGGGCGCTGGGCGTTCCAGACTGGAGACGGTTCCAATGTCTCGACCGTATCCATCACTTCGTGCGGTACATTTGCGGTTGTTGGCTCCGTCAATGGCAGCATCGACATGTTCAACCTGCAATCCGGTCTACATCGGCAACGGTATCCCTCTAGGCTCACGCCTGCACAGGCGAGGCTAGTCAAGATTCAGCAATTGAAACAGCTGGACGACGTCACCCAGCTGCAGATGCGGACCGAAAGCAAATTCACGCCTGGCACAGGCCGGCATGCTCGAGCTGTCACAGGCATCGTGGTGGACTCGATGAACAAGATGGTGATATCGTGCTCGCTCGACGGAACCATCAAGTTCTGGGACTTCCTAACTGGTAACCTCATCGATGAGATCGACTGGGCGCCGATGACGGGCGTGACAGGGTGCCGTTATCACGCAGCAAGCGACCTGATCGCCTTCTCCTGCGACGACCACTCGATTAAAGTGGTAGACATCGAAACCAAGAAGACGATCAGGGAGTTCTGGGGTTGCCAAGGTAACATCAACGACTTCACCTTCTCCAACGACGGCCGCTGGATCGTCGCCGCGTCCCAGGACGCCGTCATCCGAGTCTGGGATCTGCCCACCAGCCATCTGATTGATGCTTTCAGGCTCGAACGGCCGTGCAAGGCTCTTGCCTTCTCTGGCACTGGCGAGTACCTCGCAGCCGCAAGCGAAGACGAGCCTGGCGTGCAGATCTGGACTAACAGGACCCTCTTCACGCATGTCCCAACCCGCCAGATCTCCGAGAAGGAAATCAGCAGCATATCCGCCCCAACCAACTCAGGCGAGGGCGGCCAGGGTCTGCTGGAGGCGGCCTTTGTGGACGATGATGTAGCGGAAGAGGACGACTCTCTGGCTGCTCCTGACCTCGACCAGCTCAGCTCGGAGATGATGACGCTCAGCTTGGTGCCCAAGAGCAGGTGGCAGACTCTGCTGCACCTGGATCTCATCAGGCAGCGGAACAAGCCAACCGAGGCGCCCAAGGCGCCGGAGAAGGCTCCGTTCTTCCTGCCTCCCGTGGGCGAGACTAAGACGGCAGAGGCGTCGAAGGCTGAGGCCGCTGAGCCACAGTCGAGGATTACGAGGTTCGACCGCGCTAGGTCGGAGGAGGCGTTTTCTGCTAAGCTGCGGAAGGGGGCTGATTCCGGTGATTGTAGGTTGTCCTTCGGCTTGTCTAATGATTTTCTGTCGTTTGCTAACTTGATCCCTTAGACTCTGAATTCATCGAGCACCTGAAGTCCCTGTCTCCCTCCACAGCAGACCTCGAACTTCGCTCCTTGTCACCGGGCGATGACGAGGAGTCCAACGAGCTGGCCCACTTTATCCGAGCGCTGACGCAGCGGCTCATCGAGAGGAGAGATTACGAGCTAACGCAAGCCTGGATGACTGTTTTCTTGCGGCTGCATTTCGACATTGTCATGGAGAACGAGGATGTCCTTGCCGAGTTGCGGGCGTGGAAGGTGCACCAGGAGAAGGAGCGGGACAGGCTTGATAACCTGGTCGGGTACTGTGGCGGTGTTGTTGGGTTCCTGAGAAGTCCGAGGACATAGTCCTTCGGGGCTGTAAGGGTAGATGAAGATATCTATGACAAGGAGATGGGGACTACAACAAGATACCTGGTAACCATCATGGTGATTCAGTACGTGCCCCTGGTCTCCAGGTTAACGCCAGTGATTCCAGCTTAGAACCCATTTCAAACGCATAGTATGGCAAGTCATTGATTCCCAAATTCACATTCCAACAGTAACTCGGCCAGAGTATTGCACCCCCTGCCCTACCAACAGTCGACAATGGCACTGGGGTTCACTCAGTTGCCTTGTTTACATCGAATCGACCAGGGAAGAGGACACCTTGCCCCTACTGTTGCTATTGTCGATCCCCACGGTAGAGGAGGGTCGATAGGAAAGACCCTGGAATGGTGCTCATTTATAGAGGTGAGTAAATGATTAAAGCCTATACATGGTCAAGCGTTGGGCCTAACGTCGTGCTGAGCACGTCACTTTGATGATACCTGTGACCGACACTCGCCTTACAAGTCACTATTCGATGGTTGCCAGGTCATGTCAAAAGAATTGATTATGCTTCAAAGGTATATAAGCACGACACCTCCTGACTCATTGACTCAAGTTCCTCGACCTTCAGTCATCTCGGCCAGGCCACATCATGCGTATCGCCCTATCAAGCCAAGCAACACAACACCACCACTATCATCGGCAGTCTTTCTCAACTTATCGAGGTCCTCGCCTTCGATCCCAAACTAACAAACACCCTTGAAGATGTCTTCCAGCAACCAAGGCGGTGGCAGCGGTGGCGGCGGCAATTCAGCGCCCCTCAGGCGCAAGGACAAAGTGGACGAGTCTATGCGGCTCAAGTCAGCCACGGACGCGAAGCCGAAGCCGAAGAAGGGCGACCCGAAGCCCAAGCCGGAGCACCCCATCTTTGGGCGGACGTCGATGCGCGAGGCATCGAGCAGGGGGGAGTAAGGGCGATAAGGTATTGGCTTTATGATGTCGAGCCACATGATAGTGACAGTAAGAGCGAGCAAGTAATGGGTACGTGCACAGCAGAAGTTGTCACTGGGGAAGTAGCTGATCTTGAGCGTGTTAAGCTCGCGGTGGCACCTGCCACTTATATGGCTCTCGGCCCAAAGCTTGTTCTCACAGTCATTGGAGATCAGGTCTGAGTTGTTTCAGGCGATCAGTTGAGGTTTGGGGTTCAGAGGCAATATGATTGGAACTTGGGATGAAGGGTATTATGAGGAACAGCCGGCATGTACCCGACTGTTCATAAGTTCCATGATTGTACGACGACGCGCGGCGATCCAATATTGAAGGTGCCCGGTTGGAGAAGAATCTCAAGAGCCCTGGTATTACTCCTTGTCGGTATGAGTTGAGTCCTTACATCGTCATGTTACTGGCGCAATGATTCGAGTACCTTTGGTGTTCCTTCAGATGGCGAGACCTCCCGCCAAAAAGTAAGGTTTTCAGCCAGTCCTCGAATCTCGACTCATTTTCGTCGACTTGGAGTCTGTCGTCGAGGAGCAGGCGTCAACAAAGATATCATGGACATCACCGGGGGAGGCGAGTGGCAACCCTTGATATTGGTCCGCCAGCAGAGTTGATTCCAGGAAGAGGAAGTGCGGAGGTGAACTGTACATTTCGATGGCGGCAGGCTAGCTAGCAAGACTCCGACCATCAGATCTCACTGCTGAGGATCAAGAATCGCAAGTCGGCAGGCATCCAAAGGGCGAGTAGTGTCACAGCTGAGAGACCAATAGTGCTCAATAGACTTGATTGATGCCAGCGATAGCTATCGAGAGCGGTATGTCCTCCTTCATACAGCCATCAGAGCCAAGACCATCCCCAACAGCTGCCTGGTCCTCCACAACTTAGGATTGCACAGGACGGTCTTCTATGAATACGTTGCTAGCGCCCATGTCCCGCATTCCGGGTATCGTCACCTCCGTACGCTTCATACATCCGGACTCTCCAATCTGTCCCAGCCCGGAAGCATCATGGTATCCAAAATCATTTCAAGGTCGTGAAAACCGCGCTGTGTTGCAAAGTACGCTCCGTGGGCGCGGCCTCCTTTTTTGCCGTCCCAGATAACAAAAGAAAAAAAGGGCCAAAATAAAACGCCGTCTCCGTTCTGCGACGTGTGCGCGGACTCCTGCGCTGGTATATATGGTGGGTGATAATCCTGGGGTGTGCAAGTGGTTGGGAAGACAAATGTAAGGTAGTAACAATAGTAAAAGGGTAAATGTTGTCTAGGAAGATGGTATGCCGAGTCGGGGGGCATTTCAGGAGTTAAATGCCCCTTGGCCGGGGTCACCTGTGATCGTCTTCCCAGCTGTAGCGTTTATCCGCCAATTGCGGAACGTGCACCAGTTCGGAGCCGCCGTCGATGCGCTCCATACTCCTCGGACTTCGCGGGTAGTCGTCCGACTGTTCCTCTTGGGGAATTTCGTCGTGTTGGTGCCTCGCGCTCCCATACATGGTGTTTTGTATTTGTATCTCCTCGTCGACGGTGTAGTTACTTCCGAGTGTCGATGTCGAGCGTCGGCGGTGGTGGTTCGAGTGAGACGCTTGTGGTGGCGGGCTCTGCGGAGGACTCACGGTTGCTGGTCTTGAACCAAGTGCTCGGCCGTCCGGAAGGATGAGCCGCGGTATAGACGGGTGAGGGCGCGGTAGTTGCACGTTCTCTGGCAGGGGTCCGAGGCATATGACGCGCGCCGGATCGATGGGTGTTCGCTGGAGGTGGCCGGGAGATGGTGGTATGGTGACTGTCGACCCCACAGGAGAGATGGGCGACACGTTCGCCGAGTTGGAGCGGCTGACTGATACCTCTGGCATTGAAGGGTGAGAGTGGAGAGAATTCGGAGATGTTGGTGACTGAGGGGAACGTGTGGAATATGTGGCGCTGGGATCCGAGTTTGTCCCCGGGAAATGTGGCGACGGGAAGGGCGGTACAACCGTCATGGGGGAGGGGAGGTCGAAGTGACGGTTAGTCATGGGGGAAGGAAGGTCGAAATGTCGGTTGGTCCAGTCCGCAGGGTGCGGCGACATGGGTGACGGCAGCGAGTTCGGTAGTGAGTTGGTGTTGGCGTAGGTCGGCGATGACGCAGGTGATGGTTCGTCTGATGGTCGATAGTGAGCAACAGGACTCATATCCTGCATCGTCTTCTCCATCGGTGGCGGCGTGTAGGTCGGCACAGGGCCTTGCAATTGCCTTTCGAGCTTTCTCCGCGCCAGCTCGTACGCGCTCAAGCCCTGACTACCCTCGGTGCCGAGCTCCGTCACCTCGTCTGTCGTGCCCTCGCCGCTATCCAACTCCACAGGCTCCAGCGGGACTGGCAGCTCATACACTTCGTGACTGGCGTCCGCTGCCACCTCGGCCAGCTGCCTGTCGTCTCCGTGCATCTCGTGCACGACAGGCTTCTTCGACTTCTTCCGCCTGATGATGACGGACAACATCCTTCGCACCGGGCTCCGAGGTAAGTCTGATTCTACAGACTCCGAATCGTCTTTGACCTCCTCGGCTTGCGCAGCTTCTCTGTTCGCTTTCCTGGTCCTCCGTCGCCTGCAGTATATGTACGTGGATACCAGGACAACGCTTCCAACCAATACGATCCCCACCACCATCCCGGCTATTTGGGGAATCGTCAGGCCCTTGCTCTTGGCCGGTTCAACATATTTCGGGTACGGACTGGTTGGTGATCGGGCAATAGTGACAAGCGACAGATTTGTATCCGGATTGCTTGGGAAGACAGCCTCGTGCATAGAGAACTGCGCCGTCTCGTAGTTCATAATCATGTAAGCAGCCTGCATGAATGCCCGCCCGATGATATATGGTCCTCCTGCCGCCGCGCGCTTGAGAGGGAAGTAAGGAACACTCGAGTCGCTGAATTTGATGACGTTGGCGAAGGGGTAGCGTAGGAGCTGTGCAAAGGCGGCAGCCTGAATGGTGATGTTGACGACGCCAGGTAGCGCAAGTGGTTGGGCAAAGTTGTCGAGATAGTCGTAGCTCGAAATCGAGAAGGTGAAGGACAAGGGCGATGGCGCGAGGTAGTCGGTGTACTGCGAGCCGTGCTTGAACACGTAAACCCCCAGTGTCTCGTTCCACTGCAGATCCAGATACTTTGCGAACCTGTCACACACAGCGGCGGGGAGCCATAGGTAAGGCGTCGACGTATCGATGATGGCGGTAACAGACTCGTTCATGCGCATGAGTGGTTGCGAGGTCGACGTCCAGTTCGATGCCGGCGCGCTTTCAAGAGTCGGGACAGTGGCTGTGATGCCTCGCAGGTTGACTGACGGGATCCGGTCATTCGGGTTCAGGTGGAAGGTCACGTCATGCGGCTTGAATCGGTTGGCATCATATCCTCCCAAGGTCAACGAGCCGGGCATTTTCCCAGCTTCGGCATATGTTAGCTTACATGAGACCCTAGCAAGAGGCGAGAGAGATAAGGACCGACAAGGCAAGAACCCGATCGGGGACGATTCGAACAAGTGCTAGACAATTTCAAAGACAGACAGACTCACCATAGTTAGCGCCGGCCGTGTAGCCGTAGCTGTGACTAGGAACGAAGCCGTATGTCTCGACCAGTTGCGTGAGGAAGGGGTTCGTGACGTTCTTGCCAAAGCGACCTTGGGCTACGCCGACGCCAATGTAGCCCTGATAGTAGTCGGTGTCGTTGATGGCAGCAACTAGCGCCGACTTGACGGCAGTGGTCGTGCCGTGAATGGTGTCGGTGAATGCGAAGCTCTCCAAGCCGTAGTCCCCGTTGCCTCCGTAGGGCAGGTCCTTCAACCCAAGCTCCCACGGTCCTAATGATTGCCAGCTCTTGGAAGCGCTGGGGAAGAAGACACCTCCTCGGGCATTGTAGCATAGTTGGTCTAGGTCGTGGTCAGTTGAGCGGCTACACGATGATGGATAGCTATCGCTAAACAAGCCGATGAATATGTGACTTACTTGGACTGCATCCCCAATTCTCGATGACCCATATCTCGGACAAGGCGGTACTAACCGTGAGTTCGACATGTTGCATGGGCGAACCGAGCGAAAAGTCGAACGTCGACCAGTCACCATCTATCCCAAGCCTGTACAAGACTGTTAGCACCTACTAGAAGTTGACCATGGGATACGGCCAACACAGATGGTTCCCAAAGCACTACATACCAGTTACCGGACGGTTGGATCCAGAGCGCATCGGAGGCCGCGACGGGTCGGACAGCAATGAACAGAGCATCACCCAGAATTGCAGCTGCGAGGCAGGACAACCGCATTTTCAAAATACCCAGCCCCGGCGCCCCGATCTGGCGCTGGCTTTCCCCGTCTCCCAGGTCGCGTCGAGGTCGAGAGGTCACCAAAAGAGGCGGCGATTGAGCGGGACCTTCGCAAGACTGCTTATTCCTTCCATGAGCTGCCGGGTGCGTGCGCTAATCCGTGGACAGTCCCTAGCAATGGCGGTCCTTTCGTATCGCGACCGCGATGGCGATGACATTCATCCCTCTCAGTCTCGCTGCGATCATCCGTCGTTTGGTGATGTGCGCTTGTCGTAGCGGGACAGCCACCGAAGGGTGAGTAGGGGGTTGGAATTGGCCGGTTGGTTGCGCAGGATTTCCGCAATTTTGCCCTGCAGCGACGAACTGACCTGACCCAGCGTGTTTGAAGGTGCTGGGTGTGACCTTGACAACTTGTGAGGGGGGCGATCCTGGGGAGCTACGGGAACTGGGGGTGACAGGCGGCACTAACTGATCCGACCACTCGGGGCTAACCAATCCAGTTGAACGAACTGTATCTTTCCGCCTTTGGGGCCTTCGGGACAAGATCAGCGCAGTCGGGTGCCCGCGAGGGCGGCGAGACTGATGAGGGAGTGGGACAAACAGGCAGGCTGTTGGCGGTCCACCCCGCTCCTTGGGCGACGACTCTGGCAATACAGGGGTCTTGACCCGTGTTTGTTGGCTAAACGGGCCCAAAAGACGAGCACTGCTGGGCTGTTTGAAGTGTCGCGCTAAGTTGCAAGTACCTCGACCTCGCAGAACTATGTTTCTGCTGATATTGCTCTCATAGTGCACAAAGCCAAAACCCTCCGAGATGCGAAATAACACGAATGCGTGCACCTCGGTTCTACGAGTGCGCCGTCATGTCAATCATGTCCTCCTCTCCTCAGGCTGCCATGAAGTTCTCGTCTGATGAGCGAAAAAGAGATAAGGTTGAGATGGATGACGCCAGGGGACGAGATCCCGCCAAACTTCAATTACCGAGACAGGGGGGTTTTCATGATGATGCGACGGCCTGAAGGGGCTTAGTTTTCGCGATCGCCGCGCATTGACTCTCCTGGGCTCGGCGATGCAAACAACTGTCTGCCAGCAGAGCCCAGCATTGCTGTCAGCACAACAGCAGTTGTCCGTCGGGACGGACTCGCCTGCCCATCAATGCTTATTATTTGATTGGTAACTAACTGCTTCTACCCCTGACTTCTTGTGGGATCGAAGCCTTCGGTTGTGCTGTCAGGAAAATTCGAGATCCTGAAAGCCTGGCATCTACACGTAGACTCTAGTGGCCTGGAAAACACAGTTGCCGTCCGGCGGTGGTTGTGACCTGTCACTGCGTGTCCCGGAACTCGCACCCCTTAACATGGCCAAAGCTCCTGGATAGCTTTGACGATCTCCGTTGATCGCGCCCATCAGCCGCATCTCCTACCATTTCAGACTTCTGGCTAGTATGTAGCAAGTGACCAGTCATGCCAGTACAGTGACAGACCACCGCCCTTATCACAGTTTTGCTCTCTCGCTAGTAGTTCGTGCCTCGGTGCGTTGAGTGCATGTTGGTTTTGTTACGACAAGAATCACTTCTTTGAAAGCATTCGAACCGCGGGGGCGAGACAAGGAGAGCAAGCCGCCCAGAAACAGAAAGGAGGGAGCGACCAGCTCGGCGGAATCACGAGTATCATCCTGCTACGGCACGCGTAAATTGGGAGGGAGAACCGTGGGAAGAGACGGAGGGAGTTGCTGGTAACCGGCTGATGATATACAGATAGATTGCATGGCCAATCACTGGCCGGCACTCATAATGGCTCCCCCACCCCGCAAGGAGCTGATTCACGCCGAAGGGGCAGGATGGATGGCAACACAAGACACGGCACAGATGAATTCACACTCTGGATAAAACCAGGCCCTCTATTCTGCCGACCTCTCGCAATCATCGCAGCATTCCGTGTGAACCGTGTCGAACAGCCCACACGCCAGCCACATGACGGCCGCCATAGATTATCTTGCTGCTCGAGCAATATCGGAGTGAAAGATCTGGGAAGGCGCAAAGTAGAAGGAGCGATTGCGAAATGCAGGCACTTTTTGCAGTTGCAGTTTCGCTGTGTTCTTGAACAGGAAGGACCCCGTGGAGGGTGCATCCCCAACAAGTGCCGTCGCGATGCGCTTTCCCAGTCTTCTAGAAACAGCAAGTGTTGCGCCAGTGGGACATCACGTGAGCGTCGAGCTGCTGTTGCAAATCGGGTACGATTGTGAACTAACTACGCTAGACCGGGGGCCACCTTTCATCAACAAGCATTCATTGGAGCGAGAGCGAGGGTTCTGTTTACACAGTAGGGGATTTAGCACTACTACCACCACGGTACCCATAGCCCTCCGCTGTTCCCGCTGTACAAACTCCCTAAAACGTTCTGGTAATTGATCTCGAGACTACTACCTTACGAACCTTCTGCTGGAGTCGGACCATTCGTGGCTTTCGGCGGTTTTTCGCTTGTTCATTGTGATGATTGGCCAAATGAAAGCTTGTCACGCGGCCAAGCCGGAGGGGTGTACATCTGGCCCCGGGAGGCCGCTACGGGCATCGGATGTACCCTCCGTCATGACCTTTGCCGTTGACGATACCTTACCGAGAGGTACTGACTGCCGTCATGGGCAAGTACCTTGGCAGGACAGCCGAGTATGATGCCCTTCCGGTTTGACTATCTTTCGCTGGCATTGAGAGACCGTGAAAGTTCAGAGACACACATCGGTGTCCTGAGAGCCAGAAGGGCGGTTCGTGTCCGCTAAAGATGAGCCATCTCGTTCGAAGGATGCTGACAAGGTCGAGTTTCGCTCTGACCGGCTCTCAATCCCGGGAACGGATCACTGCTTCCAAGATCCCGGTCAGCTCAGAGACGACGGGCAGGTCGATCTCGAGCTCTCATTGGACGCCCCCGGCAGTGAGCCTTCTCCACCCAAGAGATTTGCCGGGAGACCCATCTCCCTTGGCACAATGCTACGTACGATGCCACGATGCCACGATGCCACGATGGAGGGCGGTGGTCGTCCTGTCTCTGGCCTCGGCCCTCGATGTTCGATTCTTGCATGTTGCATGAACCTGAGAAATGAGATGTCCCCTCATGCCTCATTCTCACTTGTTTTGCTCAAGCTACACGTGTGCATCATCAAATTGGTTCAGCCGAGGCAAAAGAATGATCCTCTGCCCGGCTGTCGATATGATATGATGTGATGTTGTTGGTCGATCGTGATGAAAAGGAAGAGAACGCCATCATGAAATGAACTGGCTGCAGGCTGCGAGCCCGCTTCGCTTCAAATACCGTCCCGTCCGGGCGGTTCAGCTTCTTTGGATGGCCGACAGGAGCGCAACAAGGAAACGTGGCCGTCGTGGATGGCGAGGCGACACTCTGCCATTCTCGCTTTGTTCAGCCATTCTCGCTCATCACCTGCATATGGCCCAGCCAGTCGAGATCCAGAACCGGCATCGAAGTTGGCTTTTGCTGCACTCCGAGTGGTTCTCTGTCCCCTGACAGCCTGACAGGACCGAAACAAATGCAACACTCCTTCTGCCGTCAAGGCCTGGGCTGAACAGGTGTAGCTAGATCGCCTGCCACTGGTGCCCAGGACGGCAGACCTCGCCTGTCCAGACTAACCTTTTGACCCTGTTGTTCCAATTCCTGTGCTGTCAGGCTGTCTCTTTGCCTCATGTGGTCACATCGACCAAACAAACCGGAGTCTTCTCATGTGGTACGTACCTAGCTGAATCAATTCAAGCCATCTGCGCTATTGACGGAGATCCTAGCGGCAGTGGCACTTGTTCTTCCGCCTTCCGCCATGCTTCGCCTGGCTCGAGACACAGGTCCGTTCCCAATGGAGGAGTCTGGACGCCATTTTGCCTCCTCCCTCCTGCGAGGAGATGCTCAAGTTTGATGAGGGGCCCAGTAGCGTCTTTGCGCGCTACTCAGGTATCGTGTACGAAGTAATGCTTCGGCTGTTTCCATTTCAAGACCCGTGGTTACGGGGCACTTGTCGACAGCGGACAGCTCACTCAAGTTACGTCTCAACGTACAAGCATGACTGGAATGTGTGCAAGAGCACGGCTTCGCGGGACAATGCTCGCCAAGCAGCCAGCCCCTCAAAGCTAACAACAGGGGGCCACCCTGGCACTGGGGCAAGCGCATCTCATCATCCCCTTTTCAGGACGGACCCCTGCTTCAGTTCTCAGTGCCCCAATATTAGCCCCAGCTTGCGGTCGGGATCTTCAAATGAATACTCCCCGTCATTTTCCTGTTTCCAGCACTGTTTATGTACCTTGAAGACGAGGAAATTTCGATGGCCGGCCTTGTTACTTCGGCTCCAGAACCAGTGCTACACTGCGCCGTAAACCGTAGTATCCAGTTGATATTAACCCCTCTGCACCGGGAATCCTTCGCTTGACGTTGCTGCTCAGGTCACCGCCTGCCACACATTCTCGCAATGGTGCAGCGCCTCTGCCTGTACATTCCTGTCCTGCGTTGGCGATCGCCTCGACACCAGTCGTCCTGAGACAGGCTCATGCCTTTGTAGCCACACAAGCGCGGTACACTCACAGCCCTACGATTTGTCAATTCCAGGCTGTGAGCGTCCACGATGGTGGCAGCAGACTGCGCTCTGCTGTCTTTTGCAGTGCTGCTCTCGACAATTGGGTTTGGGGCCGCGAGAGGTGGTAAGTTGCTCCCCCTCGACCCTTTGCTTGACCAGGCCACTAAATCCTCCCAAGAAGGGCGGTATGCGCGACATCGCCAACGGATAGCGGATCGAGACGAGAGCGATGTCTCGCACACGTTTCTCCAAGTTGCGACGGACAGTGTCACAAGCACACCAGTCCTTACGAGCACACCGGCACCACCTCCGCGAGGACCGGCAAAACCTACAAGCGAAGCGGGAAGCGCACCGGTGTACTCCTCAGTGACGCTCGACTTCGGCCATTCGGCGGCGGGCCAAGAAGGAGAAGGGGCGCCGAATACAGACTCGAGCTCATCCAGCATAGGTCCAGCACCGAGTGCAAGCGAAGATGTCTCCAGTCTGGCCTACAACACTCTCCAACAGCTGACTGACAGCGTGACAAGTACACCGACAGTTGCGCCAACAGTCCGGCCTCCTGTCGTGCCCGGGAAGAAGACCACAGCGCTAACGAGCGCATTACCCTCGACGACACTGGATTTTGGACACGGTGGAGACAGTTCTGATGTTGCCAGCTCGGAGACGATCTCTTACAATACTCTCCAAACCTTGACAGACATCGTAACGAGCACACCTACTGTTGCGCCAACCGTTCGACCTCCTGTTGTGCCCGGGAAGAAGTCAACAACGCTAACGAGCGCCTTACCCTCGACGACACTGGATTTTGGACACGGTGGAGACAGTTCTGATCCTATCAGCTCGGATCTGTCAACGAGTACGATAGGGGTGAAGGCAACCTACTTGAACTCGGACGTTTCGAGCTCATCCAGCTCAGTAGAGTATATCGACCCTGGGCTGTATGGGGCTGGTGGCACTTTGACAACCGACTCCAATGGGCTTACCCGGACGGTGTACCCTTCACGAAGCTCTGTCATCCCGAATCCGACCTCGAGGCTCGGACCACCTCCAGCTGACACGTATTCCCCTACGACAACCAGCAGCAAGACCCCAGCACTACCAACGACCTCTCGCTCAGTGAACTTGCCAGGCCTTAATCAAGATGCCTCAAGCACCGCTGGCGACAACTTATCATACCTGCCAGGCCAGGTCTTGACGCCAGGTTCACCGCCACCTTCGCCTACAACTACCTCCGTTATCCGCCCTACGGTCCCTTCCATCAAAGGCGGAACCTACCAAACAACGTTAACGCTACCCACTATCGATCTTGGCCACTCGGCCCCTCCCGATGACGCCGCTACTCCCACTTCGTCCACAGACAGCCCTGCGGTGACGACTTGGTGGCCAACTGCCAACTCGACAGGGCCCTGGGGAAATTCGACCTACGGAAACTCATCTATAACGACCATCTCCATCCCCTTATCGCAGTGGTCCTACACCGCGAGCGAGTCCCTTACCACGGATGACAGGGGCTCGACCGGAACAGTGTGCATGCCTGC
Organism: Coniochaeta hoffmannii; assembly: GCA_030052785.1. NCBI lineage: Eukaryota > Fungi > Ascomycota > Sordariomycetes > Coniochaetales > Coniochaetaceae > Coniochaeta > Coniochaeta hoffmannii. Next base: position 47,813 of record JANBVN010000042.1, on the reverse strand, counting down.
CGACGGCACGAAAGCCTCGACAACCTACTCAGTTATCTACACCTCCACCATCACCTGGTATGGCAACCCAGAGGACTATACGCCGCCGTATGCTCCCATCTCGACACCGAAGCCTTGCATCCCGCCCAAGGATCCCCTCCGATTCACCGCGTCGTGGTGCATTCCAACCATTGGGACAGAGCGCAGCATATCTCAGTCTTGTATAACACAAACCTTGTCACTTGTCTACTCCACGGCTGCCCCAGGATTTATACCCGCGCCTACCATCACGTTCGTGACTACGGACAAGAACCCGACCGTCGTGTACTCAACCATCCAGACACCGGACTACGGCGTCAACCCTGGAACGAAGGATCAGGTGGACCATACGTCTGCCAGTCCAACCACGGACCCGCCCGAGTACCAGAGCCAGGTCGCCGGTAACTCTGGCCTTGGCGGCGGTAACGCCGGGTCCAGCGGCAACAATGGCGGCGGCGGCGGCCCTGCACCTACTGGCAACAGCGGCGGCGGGAGTGGATCAGGCGGCAGCGGATCCGGGAGCGGGAACGGGAGCGGTTCTGGAAGCGGCGGCAGCGGCAACGGGAACGGCAGCGGTGATGGTGGAGTCGGAGTCGGCTCCAACCCCGGGGCTACAGCCAACAACCCGGGTCATGCACCCGCCCAGGCACCTATAACCGTTGGCGTGCAGCCCACCGCCGTCGTGGTCAACGGCCAAACCATATCGGACAACCCGGCAGCGCCCACGCAGACTATTATCGTCGGCAGCCAAGCCGTCACCATCAATCCCACTCAAGTCATCGTAGCCGGCCAAACCGTCACTCGCCCCGGGGCAACAGGAGGCGTCTACATTCCCACACCCACCTCTACCAACATCCAAGGTGTCCCCGTGGTCGTCAGCTCCTCCATCGCCATCATCGGCGGCACATCCTTCACCCTGGGCCCGACAGCTACGACGACCATCATCAACAACCAACCGGTAACCATCGGCCCCTCCGGCGTGGTTGTAGCCAGCACCACCATCCCCGTCGTCTTCATGCCCACTCCCACCCAAGTCGCCGTCGAAGGCGGCGAGCTCATCACCGCCATCGGTCCCTCGGTCGTCGTAATCCACGGCACGACCATCACCTACGGGCCCGACAAGCCCGCCTCCACGACGGTTGTGGACGACGATACCATCACCATCGGCCCATCAGGAGTCGTCGTGCACGGCACCACCATCGGCGGCCCGACGGCTCGCTCGTCCGATAGCCAGTACGAGATCGTCGGCGGCGCGACCATCACCCAGATCGGCCCCTCCGTCGTGGTCATCAACAACGCGACCTATACCGTCGGTCCCGGCGCGGGCACGACGACCACCGTCGTGGGCGGAGAGACAATCACCATCGGCCCTAGCGGCGTCGCGGTCGGGACGCATACCATCGCGTACCCCTTTGGGCCGACGACCACCATCACACCCAAGGCCACGGGTACCGCGCCCACCGCTAGTCCGACGGCGTCGAAGGACGCGGGCCTGGCGCTAAGGCCCGATGCGTGGAGGGCCTTTGTTTGCATAGCGATTGGCGTTGTGGGATTTGCTGTTTAAGGCTTCCCTTGTCAGTCTGGCCATTTGCAGCGTTTTCATGTTGATACTTGTTTCTACTTGACCCTTCTCTACTATTGCGGCGCGTGCAACAAAAAAGCGGGATTTTTGGGGCTATTACATGTTTGTTTTTTACATTTTTGGACTCGAGCGGGAACAGGACAGGAGTTAATAAGGCGATATGGGACGATGACCTGACCGTTGCGATACCCCGGAGAGTCCTGCTGGGTAAGGTAGTTGCGGAAGACAGCGGAAGACGTAGGGGTTGGAGCACATCGCCATCAGTGCTGCTTTGCGAGCCTCCTCACTCGGCATTATCAGATGCTAGAGCCGGCGTACATTTGGGCATATGATGATGAGGGTATATACTGTACAATAATCAACCCCGGAGAATATGAACATGACTGGAAACTCTTACATCTCCAATCCCGAGGCGGTACTCACGGTGCTCCTATAATCTCGCATATAACCCTAAGGAAGTGGTCCAGAATATTCCCCCCCCCCCCCCCCCCCCCCCAATCGTTTGTAGCAAATCATGGCCCCGAATTCAATCATAAGAAGCCAGTCTTTCTTGCGGCCGTGTTCAACAGGGTCGGCAACGATCTAGAACTGAAAGGTGTATGCCTTAGGGTAGGCCCAACTGGAGGCTTTGCAGCTCACGGCAAGTTCAGCCACATACATCATCTCGTGATGTAGCCATCTCCTCTATTCCGATATTTATAAGTAGGAATGAATTCCAATCTTTGATTAAAGGGAAACCATGATGCGATTTTCAAGCTGTTGTGGCCCAATGCTTTGCAATACGTTTCGCTTAAGTGCCGACTTCAAAGGGGCGACGCCGAAGCGGTTGATCAAGTAGCAGACCATATGAAATGAAGTACTTGCTCTATTCAGGGGCTGTAAACACGAGGGTCGAACCGGTAACCATCTTCCATGTCGTCAGTCCTACTTGGGTTCAATGAGCCCCCTTCCTTCCCGCCCTGCTTCTAGCCCTAACGTTGGGTGAGATCGGTTTACCTCCGCGTGTGATGAAGCACGTCGATACCTCAACGGACACGGACGACGCAAACAAGGTTGGGTCGCATAACAGGTCGCTCCCTTCGTACATCCATTGAAGCAATCCTTCAGGTGCAAGAGATACGTCACCACCCTCAGTCCGTACCTTACTCCCTATCTTCTGGAGAGAAGGAGGAGTTGACGTTGAGGAGGCCAGACCTGCAGGGCCCTACACTAAAACGGACCCATAGCGGTGACTTGCCGCGAGCGGGCCGCATATCCAATGCTAAGTTCTGGCCAATCAGAGACACTGACTGATTGCCCATGGCACTGATTGGCAGTCACCTGCATACACAGTATGTAAGCCCACTGGAGCGAGACCTGCATCTTCTCGAACTGCCCCGGAGTTGATCATGGGGCCCAGCAACACGTCCTACATTGGATTTGGTATGCTTGGGAAGGCGTTATGTTATACCTGCATGTTGCTTCTCCATATGGCTATCGGGTATCTCAGTGCAGAAGCTGCTGGCCCTTGGTCCTTGCAGGTGAGACTGGACGAGTCATGACCAGACAACCGGTGAAGCGTTGCTGCCCAATCGGGGGTCGATTGTGAGAGATCATGGTCGGAAGTCTGGCGGCTAATTGATGGACATGTATTCGTGCCAGCCTTCACTCGACTCCGGCAATTCTCCGGGATCAGGGGACGAGACGGCCAGTTCTTAAGAGGCTCCAACCTGGACGTCAGCTTCAGCGAGCGCAACCCAGTACCATTTGCTCGGCGGTTACCAAGCAACTTTGTGGTATGCTCGGCGTCTCTTACCGCCGTCTCTTCGATATAGCTCTCATCCTGAAAGGGGTCCCACTGTTGTCAACAGGGAATGTGCGGCTCTAAGTCGAAGCCACAGAAGAATCTCTCATCTTCGCGTAGTAGGTAGAGCAATTCGCCCTGGCGCGTAGAGAACCTGAGCCGTCTTTCAGATACGTACGTCGGTTTATTGAGTACTGGATCGGTACCTGGTAGTGTTCTGGCCCAATCTTTTGCCCCGAGCAAGCTTGCAACGCAGGATCACGTGAAAACAGTTGCCTGGACGGGCACACATCTAGACTAAGGTACTGCTCGTTTTCGCGACTGACAATACCTAGACTAATCTGAATTATATCGAGTGACCGCAAACTGGATGAAGGTTCTAAGTCTAAGTCTAGACTGCTAGAACTGGAATTGCCCACATCAGGATATCGGTTTCAGGCCACTGCGAAGTTGACCCCACTGCACTCATCAGCGACCTCCCCCACATCTCGTTAACGTTGCGCTGCAGGCATCTCTCCGCCACGACAAGACAGCTTGTTGCAACAGCAAACGACTCTCAACGCAGCAGAATCTGGACCTCTGAATCTTCTCGCCTTGCGCTCGATCAGAGACCCAGGAGATCTGCTCCCAAGATGGCGCAGTCGCCCATGATCGCAGTGCCGCTCAAGGCCACCAACGAGATCGACTGGATAACGCCGCTCAAGTCGTACATACAGCACACCTACGGCGATGACCCGGAACGATATGCAGAAGAATGCGCGACTCTGAACCGGTTACGGCAGGACATGAGAGGCGCTGGCAAGGACAGCACAGCTGGAAGAGACCTGCTTTATCGGTATTATGGCCAGTTGGAGTTGTTGGACTTGCGCTTCCCCGTCGACGAGCAGCACATCAAGATCTCCTTCACATGGTATGTATGGCCTCTTCCTGGTCAGACACCCGCATCCTCTTCCTCCTCCTCCTCCGCCTCCGCCTCCGCCTCCTCCTTGCGGGTGGCTAAATAGAGAAACCGCAGGATGGATGCCTTCACGCACAAGGCCACGTCCCAATACTCGCTTGCTTTCGAGAAGGCATCCATAATATTCAACATATCCGCCGTCCTCTCCTGCCATGCGGCGCACCAGACCAGATCTGAGGAGGCCGGGCTCAAGACCGCCTACCACTCCTTCCAAGCATCGGCAGGCATGTTCACCTACATCAACGAGAACTTCCTCCACGCGCCGTCCGTCGACCTCAGCCGAGACACGGTCAAGTGCCTGATCCACATCATGCTTGCCCAAGCACAAGAGGTCTTCCTCGAGAAGCAGATAACAGACAGGAAGAAGGACGGGCTGCTGGCAAAACTAGCAAGTCAGGCTGCCACATTGTACACGCAGGCTATCGAAGGGGCCCAGGACAACGTTGCCAAGGCCATATTCGAGAGGGTGTGGCTGCTGATGATCCAGGTCAAGGCCAGCCTCATGACCTCCGTGTCTCAATACTACCAGGCCTTGGCCGACAACGACGCGAACCAGCCCGGCACAGCCATTGCGCGTCTCAAGATAGCCGAGGCCGCCGCAAAGGAAGCTCAAAAGACAGCGCACAGCTTCCCGGGAACGATCCCACCAATCGCGAACTTACCAGCCGACGCCGGCACTGTCCTCGCGGATACTGCCAAGAGGCACCTCGCTACCGTCCAGGACAAGCTGCGGGAGTTTACCAAGGACAACGACTACATCTACCACCAACCAGTACCGGCCGAGGCTAGCGTGCCACCTGTCACCAAGCTTCCGGCTGCCAAGCCAATACCGGTGAGCGAGCTATATGCCGGCCAGGATATTCAGAGGATAACCGGACCGGATCTGTTCGCCAAGATTGTGCCCCTGGCAGTTACGGAGTCGGCCAGTCTCTACGACGAGGAGAAGGCGAAGCTGGTGCGGGCTGAAACCGAGAGGGTGGATGCGGCGAATAGCGAGATGGCAGCAAGTCTGGATTATCTCCGGTTACCCGGTGCGTTGCAGATCCTAAAGGGGGGGTTCGACGCCGACGTACAGCCTGATGAAGACTTCCGGACATGGTGCGTTGACGTGGCGGATAATGAGAACCCAGGAGACGTATTTGGACATCTCAAATCGCAAAAAGACTCGATCGTGGCTGTTCTGGACCAGAGCTCAAAACAACTGGACATGGAGGAGAGCGTATGCGAGAAAATGCGCTCGAAATACGAAGGAGAGTGGACACAGCAGCCCAGTTCGAGACTGACGACGACCCTGAGGAACGATATCAGGAACTACAGAGAGGCCCTGGAGGAGGCGGCCAGGAGCGACATCCAGCTAGCGATGAAGCTGCGGGCAAACGAGAACGAGTTTGAAGAGATGCGCTCTGCCGCGCAAAACGGCGAGGTCGACCTGCTATTCCAGAGGGCAGTTGCTAAGCTCAAGGGCAGATCGGGAAGTGGTCACAGCCCGGCAGTCGAACAAAATCTGCTAGACGCGGATTTTGACGAAGGGCTGCCCAGCATCAGTGACCAAATTGCCAAAGTGGAGGACATACTGAAGAAGCTGAACCTCATCAAGAGGGAGCGGATTCAAGTGCTCAAGGATCTCAAGGAGAAGGTAGGTTGCTCCGTGCTTCGAATATGATAACGTCACTCTAACTGGACTAGGCGCACAACGATGATATCTCCCAAATCCTGATCCTGAACAAGAAATCCATTGCCAACTACGAGCAGCAGCTGTTCCAGTCGGAACTCGAGAAGTACCGGCCGCATCAGAACCGGCTCATCCAGGCAACCCACAAGCAAGCGGCGCTCATGAAAGAGCTCACAATGACATTCAACAACCTCCTCCAGGACAAGCGGGTACGCTCCGAGCAGAGCAAGTACGAGTCCATCCAACGGCAGAGGGCATCTGTGATCAACAAATACAAGCGAGCGTACCAGGAGTTCCTCGACTTGACGGCCGGCCTGCAGAGCGCAAAACGATGGTACAGTGAGATGAAGGACACGGTAGAGAGCCTGCAGAAGAACGTCGAGACCTTCGTCAACAACCGGCGCTCGGAAGGCGCGCAGCTGTTGCAGCAGATCGAGCAGGAGCGGGCAGAGCGGGCAGCCCAGAAGAGCTCCAAGGCAGAGTTAGAGCAGGCCCGCTTGAGGGACCTGATGGGAAGGATGCACATGGAGAATCCGCCAACGTCGCCCAAGCCGCGAGGGACACCCACCCCCCTCAACTTCCAGACCACAACACCCTTGTATCCCCAGCAGGGCTTTGGTGGACAGTATCAACTCCCGGGATCAGCTCCTGCAAGTCAGACAACATTCAGCCCGCCGTCGTACAACCCCAGCAGTCACGGCCGCATCCCCGGACCCGCGTCACCGCCCCCCACACAGACCACGTTCGGTATCGGCGCGATGCGTCCTGGTCCTGCGTCCCCACCACCGACGCAGACCAGCTTCGGCATCGGTGCCCTGCGCCCGGGCCCGGCATCACCACCCCCGACACAGACGAGTTTCGGTCAACAAGCCCGACCATTCACCACATACGGCAACCCCGCTGCTCAAGTCCAGCAGCAGCAGCCGTCTAGTTACGTTCCGGCCGGCTTCGTGCCCCCTCCACCACCACCAGGACCACCACCACTTGGCCCGCAACAGACGTTCCACTATCAGAGCAACGATTACTATAACGGCGCGGGGGATGCGTCAGCGAGACCTGGACCGACGCAACAGGGGCAACAGAACCCGGCCGACCCCTGGGCTGGGCTGAGCGCGTGGAGATGAAGTGATCCTGCTGCGACGAGATTTGGATAGCATGATATGGCACGAGAGCATCATGAACAAGAAGCGGCTGTGACTTGACGCATTCATTTTAGCGAGGTGTTGTCGATCCACTTTGCATGATACTAGAGTCCCTGGGACGTGGGGTTTCGTTAGCCAAAGATACCATTCAAGACGAGGCCGTGGAGTAGATATGGTGTCGATACTGAGACGATTGTGCGTATGCATTGTAACCAGACAAGACTTCCACAGCAGGCGAACCGAGGTTTCATTCTCTTCTCCTGACAGGATGATTGGTAAAGGTGTAAATGGCCTCGAAGCCAAAGAGGTAAGCCAAAGAGGTGCATGGCTACTCCTAACCCTACGGTACTTTCTACCAGGCAATGTTGGCCGTTTTACTATGGAGCAGTTACCTTAAGCTCTTACCTTACCCCTGACACGACCCACTTGCTGATTGGGAGACGCGATGCGGAAAGTGGCCAGAAGAACCGCGTCGGCAGAAAATTGGCTGTAACCCGTCAGGGCCGTGAAGACCGTCATTTCCATGAGGTGTCCCTCGTGCTCTGCCATTCGACAGTCTAACCTGTCTGTTTTTCTTTACGATCTTTGACATCATCGTCACAGTCAAGTCTCTCTTTAATGACCGTTTACCCCACGCAGCTCATGGGCGGCCTGTGATCCTTCGTCTACCTCGACCTCACCCCCTACTCGACATTTCCCATCCCGTCCGAGACATACAGATCGTTAAGCAACTTCCTCAACCCGCCTGTCCTCCGCGCGCCCACCATGGCGTCCTTTCCGCGCGCCCGCTTCCTGGCGATCGCCGTGGTCTTCCACCTGGTGTACATCTACTCCATCTTCGACATCTACTTCGTCTCGCCCATCGTGTCGGGCATGCAGCTCTTCCCCACCCGACCAGCCGACTCCAGGCCGCCGGCCGACCGCCTCGTCCTCTTCGTCGGTGACGGCCTCCGCGCCGACAAGGCCTTCCAGTCCCACCCGGAACCCTACCCGACGTCGGAGGCGGACCTCGCGCCGCGGCCCCTCGCCCCCTTCCTGCGCAGCCGGGTGCTCGAGCGGGGCACCTTCGGCGTGAGCCACACGCGCGTGCCGACCGAGTCCCGCCCGGGCCACGTGGCGCTCATCGCGGGCCTGTACGAGGACGTCTCGGCCGTCATGACGGGGTGGAAGCTGAACCCAGTCGACTTCGACTCCGTGTTCAACCGGAGCCGGCACACGTGGAGCTGGGGCAGCCCGGACATCCTCCCCATGTTCGAGCAAGGCGCCGTTCCAGGGAGGGTCGACGCGGACAGCTACGGGGCCGACTTTGAGGACTTCAGCGCCGACGCCACGGCGCTGGACTACTGGGTGTTTGAGCGGGTCAAGGGGCTGTTCCAGCGGGGGAGAGAGGACGAGAAGCTTGGGGCCGAGCTGAAGAAGGAGAAGAATGTCTTCTTCTTGCATTTGCTGGGTTTGGATACCTCGGGCCATGCGTACAGGCCTTACTCGAAGGAGTATCTGAATAACCTGAAGGTGGTGGATCAGGGGGTGCAAGAGATCACGGAGATGATCGAGGAGTTCTACGGCGACGGTCGGACGGCGTTTGTCTTTACCGCCGACCACGGCATGAGCGATTGGGGCTCCCACGGAGACGGACACCCGGACAATACGCGCACGCCGCTTATAGCGTGGGGGTCAGGCGTTGCGCCGCCGGAGTTGTATCCGGGGGAGACGGCGCCGGGGCACGACGAGTACTCGGCCGATTGGAATCTGAGCGGCGTCAGACGCCACGATGTCGCGCAGGCGGATGTCGCGGCGCTGATGGCGTATCTGGTGGGCTTGGAGTACCCCGCGAACTCCGTCGGGGAGCTGCCGCTGAGTTACCTGAGCGCCGACATCAAGGAGAAGGCGGAGGCGTACCTCGTGAATGCGCAGACGATATTGGAGCAGTATCGTGTGAAAGAGGAGCAGAAGAAGGCGAGTGAGTTGAGGTACCGCCCGTACAAGGCGCTGAGCGAGGGACACACTGCTGAGCAGAGGGTGGCGGATATAAGGAAGTTGATCGAGGCGGGACGGTATGAGGAGGCGATCGAGGAGACGGCTGTGCTCATCAAGATTGCGCTGCAGGGACTGCGGTATCTGCAGACGTACGACTGGCTCTTTCTCCGGGCGCTGGTTACGATCGGTTATCTGGGCTGGATCGCGTATGCGCTTACCACAGTGCTCGATCTGCATGTGCTGCACTCGAGGGTGAAGCCGGAGAGGACACCGGCGGCGGTGGCTGCTGTTGCTGCTGTGCTGGTGGCGCTGTATGCGAGCTTCGTGGTGTCCAAGTCGCCCGTTACGTATTACGCGTACGCCTTTTTCCCGGCTTTCTTTTGGGAGGAGGTGTATGCTCGGCGAAATAGCTTGAGAGAGGGACAGAAAGAGCTGTTTGGGCATATACAGAGCGGTGGCAGTCTGGCCTCGCTGGCCTTCAACTCTGCGGTCTACGTGGCCGTGATAGAATCACTGGCTGTCGGCTACATCTACCGGGAGATCTTGACGGGGCTGTTTGTCATCGGAGCATTCTGGCCGGCTGCGTATGGTTGGTCTTTTCTGCAGGACCACATGGTGCTTGCTGGCTCTTGGTTCCTGTCGTGTCTCGCCATGAGCACGTTTACGCTGCTACCAGCTATGAAGGTGGAAAGCGTGCCGTTAGTGCTCCTTGGCGGTGCCTTGATGGTCCTTCTTGGCGTGGTGTACCTCCTGTTCGAAAACATGATCCTCGCCGATTTCTCCTCGGCCCTGAAGCTGCCACAACAACGGAGCAACCACATCACCAGGGCCGTCGTCGGCGTCCAGATTGGACTGACTTGCCTGGCCATGATCGTCACCCGTTCAAGCGCCCTGTCCTTACAAGCCAAGAAGGGTCTTCCGCTAGGCAACCAGGTCACCGGATGGATCGTGCTCAGTACGTCTTAACCCCCTACACCCCAAGCTGGAAAGCCTACTAATGCTTCCTAGTCGTATCCTTCCTCGTCCCCATGGCCTACCGCCTGCAGCCGAACAACCACTATATGCATCGCCTACTCGTCATCTTCCTCACCTGCGCGCCCACCTTCGTCATCCTCACCATCTCCTACGAGGGCCTGTTCTACGTCGCCTTCTCCATCACCCTCGTCTGCTGGGTCCGGCTAGAACACGAGATCTTCGTCCACACCTCCAGCACCAGACCCTCCTCCTCCTCGTCGTCCGCAAAAGCAACAAACGGCTACGCCACCGCCGACAGGGAAAATGCGACGCACATGCCCGCCCCGTTCCGGCCGCTAACCCTCCACGACGCCCGCGTGGCGCTATTCTTCTTCGTCCTCCTGCAGTCCGCCTTCTTCAGCACGGGCAACGTGGCGTCCGTCTCGTCCTTCTCCCTCGAGAGCGTGACGAGGCTCATCCCCGTCTTTGACCCCTTCTCCCAGGGCGCCATGCTGATCCTCAAGATCATGATCCCCTTTGCGCTGGTCTCGGCCAATCTTGGGATATTGAACAAGCGACTCGGGGTTGCGCCGAGCGCGCTCCTTATGCTGGTCATGGCTGTCAGCGATGTGCTGACGCTGTATTTCTTCTGGGTGGTCAAGGACGAGGGGAGCTGGCTGGAGATTGGGAGCACGATAAGCCACTTTGTTATTGCGAGTGTGCTGTGCGTTTTTGTGGCGGCGCTGGAGGGGGTTAGCGCGCTGTTCACTGCTGGTGTTGAGGTGGCGCCTGCCGCGAAGGCGGGAGAGAGGGTGGAGGGCGTTAGGAGTGAGAAGGAGCAGATCAAGGAGGCTCCTCGATGAGTCCGAGAGATGTGGTGCTTGGATGAAGTATGAGAACTCCAGCTTGTATGTCCCTGTACCATAATATGTGCATGAAAAGCTGATCTGGGGCGTTTGGATATCCAAGGACGATAGAATAATAAATCGTAGATTTGCCTCTCATCCGCCACCGCTTGGGTGGCATGTCGTTGAGATTACTTTCCGTCTTGCTGATAATGACCTGGACGCAAACCCAACGGCGGTTGCTTTGGTGCTTTTGGCTTTGCACCTAGAAGCACTGGCAGCTGGGTGTACATGGAAGGAGGGTTGCACCTTCCTACTTCAACTTCATGGTATGGTCTCTCTACATGCAAGCTAAGTGAGATATACAAGAGCCTACAGTCGACTTCAAGTTGAACTGGCGTGAGACTTGCTCTCAAAACCCCCCATCACTTTCCCAGATTCTTTCTGTCATTTCCTCTGGGATATCCTTAATCTTTGTCTCATTATCAAGGTAAAGTGTTCTCTCAAATTCGACCTCTACACGGGCGGGTCATAGGAAGCTCGAAGAATATCTGAATCGAAATCCACCACGTCAAGTTAACGCTCCTGATCCTGCTGCCGGCGCCAGTATGACCATAGATGACTGGAGAGAGATTCGAGTACTTCAAGTCAGAGCGACAACCCTGCCATCTGAGAGTATTGTGGCGCAAGGTGAGCGACTCCTCGGCTGCCCTTCTACTTTGACCATCCACTCCCTCACTTTTACCTCTCTCCCACAGCTTCCTTGTTGATAATCCCACAAAGTTTGCATTTTCCTTATGGTCTGCTGCTTTCAAAGTCATTGCGTGTGATTCCCTCTGGCGGAACTGACGCCGAGAAGCAGCCATGGGTCCGATGGCCAACAACCCTTCCCTCGAGCCTGAGGAGGAGGCCGGTGGCTTGTCCAGCCGCTTTCTACTTGACAAGATTGACCAAGTTCGAGAGCTAGGCATAGACATCCCACTCCCTCAGGTACAATCTCTGTACCCTCGCGCTTAGGATCTCGCACTGACGTGGAATAAGCTCGCCGCGTTCGGTGATCAGTCCTCGGGCAAGTCATCTGTCCTCGAGAGCCTGACCGGAATTCCCTTCCCCCGTGATCCAAGTCTCTGTACCAGATTTGCAACCCAGATTGCCTGTCGCCGAGACTTGGAGGAGTACATCGACGTATCGATCATCCCTCGACCCTCAGCCGATGCTGCAGAGAAGGCACGCCTCCACGGGTTCCATCGTCGGTTCACGGCTGGCAAGAGGGTGAACTTTACGGAGATATTTCCAGCTGTGTGTATCATTCACATCTTGAAATGATCGGCTGTTGCTGACCGGTTAAGGCGAATCGTACCATGGGCCTCCGCTCCAAGGACGGGAAGGCTCAAGTACCGCTGCCTACATTCACAGAGAATATACTGAAAATCGAGAAGTCCGGGCCGAACGAGGATCATCTGACAGTGATAGACGTGCCTGGTATCTTCAGAGACACCGAACCCGGTGAGTTATGCAGTGACAATCCGACGGGCGACTATTGGATGCTAACTTCGAATACGGGTCACAACGGATCAAGACATGGCATTGGTCAACAAGATGGTCAAGAACTACATGAAAGACTCCAGAACTATGTACGTGCCTCTCACGTTTTCCCAGTCAGGGAACTTCCACTAATGTCCTGTAGCATCCTTGCTGTCATGGACTGCACTCGCGACATTGCCACTCAAGACGTTCTGAAGCTCGCAAAGGAAGCCGACCCCGATGGCCTGAGGACACTCGGAGTCTTCACAAAACCCGACCTCGCGACTGAACGAGCCGTCCAACGACTTGTGATCGACCGTGTCCTTGCCAAGAATCCGCATTTGAAGCTGGGTTACTGCGTCGTGAAAAACCGCGGCGCTGATGACCTCCAGTCGACCTTGCAGCAGCGTCACCAGAGGGAGAAAGCCTTCTTCCAGCAGGATCCGTGGTCCATCCTAGACAAGACTGGGCGCGCTGGAATCGGGGCCTTGGGTCTCCGCCTTCGTGAACTGCTCCAGGCAGTGACCAAGCGAGAGTTCCCCGAAGTCAAGAACGACATCAAGCTTCGCTTGAGAAAGGACCAAGAGCAACTCCAGGAGCTTGGTACCTCTCGAGCGGACGCGCATGCTCAGCGAGCCTACCTGGCCAAGCTAAGCACTACATGGCAGAGCATTGCATTTTGTGCTCTCGAGGCTCACTACGTCCGTGATCAAATTTTCACGCAGAACCCGCAGATGCGACTTGTTACTCGTGTCATTGACCTCAACGAGGCCTTTGCCCATGGTTTCTGGCGCCGGGGTCACAAGTGGAAGTTCATGTCCCTTTCCGGGCTTGACGGCGATGACGAGGATGAGTGTAGAGAACTAACGTTCCAGCATTCAACTTACATTCCCATTCCGGTCGACAGCTATCCAGAACTCCAGAGCATCATCCATCATGATCCTGAATACAGCTCGGAGCCTCCTCTTCCACATGTTTTGTCTCTATCAGGCAAGCAAGCGGAGCGAGCTTCCCTGATGGACTATATCAAGCATGCCTACCGGGGCAGTCGTGGGCCAGAACTCCGAACGGTAAGTGCTATGTTACGAACACACCACCTCTGAAACAGGATGGTTGATTGACCTCATATTTTTAGTTTGGTGGATCCATTCTCGGGGCTGTCTTCAAGGAACAGTCGGAGAAATGGGAGGACATGGCGCTCTCACATGTCAGCCGTGTGATTCTAGTCATCCATGACTTCATCGTCCATTTGCTAGAGGCCATCGTAACCGATAGAGATGTTCGACGAGCCTTGTGGGAGGAGGTTTTGGTTGAGCGCCTGTGCAAGATTTACAAGCGTGCTATGTCAGTTGTTCTTGCCCCCAAAAACGCAGCCGTGCCATCGCTAACACGTTTCACTTAGGGACCACACGCGCTTCCTGCTCGATGTCGAGCTCCGTTGCAGACCTTTCACCTATAACCATTACATGGCTTCAAATCTCGAGAAGTGCCGGCTCAAGCGATTCGAGGAGGCTTTCCGAGCACAGCAGACGGACTTTCACATGCCGGAAGATGAGGCAGAGCGCTTGATGTCGCTCAACGAGTTTAAGAGCATGGCCGTCTACAAGAGCAACTCGCAGCAGATCTGCGAGGAGGTCCACGACAGTAAGCAATGCGCATCATGTGAACTGTGAGCTGCTCTGTGCTAACGAAGAGTTGTCAGTCTTGTTCAGCTACTACAAGGTCGCGCGTAAGCGGTTCGTCGACAATGTATGCCAACAGGTTGTCGAGAGATTTCTTCTTAGCGGAGGTCTTACCAACGATGAGGAGAACAAGAGCCCCGTCAAGCTTTTCGATGCCGACTTAGTTCTCAGCATCGATGACGCGAAGCTGGAGGCCATTGCGGGCGAAGATCCCAGCGTCAAACATCACAGGGAGAATCTGAAAGCTGAAGTCGACAAGCTAGAGAAGGCGCTGAAGATTCTGCGTGTCTAGGCGTCCTCATTGCTAGCAAGACAGAGAAGAATCGCAGGATCTTGTGCGAAACCACAGATGTGGTTGCCCGGAGAAGGGGAAGCCCTATGTTAGCTGAGCATGGCCTCTAAGGTATCAAATAGAGTGTAAACCAAGCCGCGGCTCTTGACCCGTCCCTGCTTCGGTTTCGGTGCGTGATTCGGTCATGGCAAAATGATATCGAGACCTCTCGCGACGGCAACGAACCGTCCTGACCCCACTTGCACTTTCAAGCAAACTCGCAGATCTTTGCAATACCGCAGTGAAGATATTCCGAAGGAGTATATTGCTGGCTTGATCTATATACCACAGTCAACCAGACGCTCACCACGCTGTGATATCCTGAAGCACAAGTTAGCTGAGAAGTGGTACAGATGGGTAGGCATCGGGAATCTTACCTCGACCTCGGCCTCTCCAAAGGTGCTACTCTTGGTGAGAGCGCCAACAGAACTTTCAACGCCGTCGGCGCTGCCTTCTTTGTTCATAATATCAGGCAGTACCTCTCGAAGGAAGCCCAAAACGTACTCATTCACAGCGCTGAACATGAGAAGGAAGGCACTTTTCACACATCGTCAGCCTCTTGGACCATTCTATGGGTAGGATACCCAGAATAGGGAAGAACTCACTCGTGGCCCTCCGGCGACTCGATGCGCCCCAGCCTAGCATTGGGGATGTGCTCAGCAAGCTCCTGCTGCTCGGCAAAGGTGAAGAGACCATCACTCTCGATACCCAACACCAGCGCGGGCTGCTCAATCATCTTCAGGGCCTCGGCAACACTGTCGGCCCGCCCGCGGCTGACATCGTGCGTGTCGAGCTTCCTCGTCATGGCGATGTAGCAGTTGCTATCGAACCGCCTGACGAACTTCTCGCCCTGGTAGCGCAGGTATGACTGCGCAGAGAAGTACATGGATCCGTTGGGCAGCGTGTCCCCTCCCGTCAGCGTCCCCTTCTGCGGTCCGTGGAACTGAGGGTCGGGCGTCATGGCTCCCGATCCGGCCGGTGAGTTCTCCGAGAGCACAGGGCTGCCGGCGGCACTGTTTGTCCGGGACAGGCTGGTCCGTTTGACCTTGTGGCCATCGTTGTGTATGTGGAAGTGAGCCTCGTTCGGTGTGGTCGGTTGCGGTCTTTCCCTGATGGCCTGACGCCTGGACGCATCAGGTACGTTGCGTCCGAAGCGGGCTTCGAACGAGTTTCGACTCCGGTAGGTCAACAGTGCAGCCATGCGGGCTGCACCTAGACCCGTGACGGGTGGGTCATCGAAGGGGTAATAGCCGTCGTCGTACTTCGGATCGGCATAGATGCTCTGGCGCTGGGCCTCTCCCCAGCTGATACCCCAAGCGCTGTGCCGGCTGGAAGTGGCAATCGGTACGATGCACCGCACATAGTCCTTGCCGAAATATGCCCACTCCAGGACGAACATGCCTCCCAGTGATCCTCCGATACAGGCCGCCACTTGGCGAACGCCGAGGTCGTCCAGGAGAAGCTTGTGTAACCTTCACATCGTGAGCATGTGTACGGCAAATTTGACATGCCGAGATGCTTACCTCACATCATCCCTTATGGTCGTCAGGGGAAACTCGGGACCGTATCTGCCCTTGCTCGGATCACCGTCCTTAGCCGTGACCGGACTTGCGCTGCCGTAGGGACTGCCCATGCTGTTCATGCACACGACGAAGAAGCGCGAGGTGTCGAATGCTCTCCCAGGGCCTCCGATCAGAGGCCCCCACCAGTCACTGACGTCGGCGCTTCCAGTCAAGGCATGGCAGATTACCATGGCATTGTCACCTTTGGGAGACAGCTTGCCACGGGTAGTATATGCCACAGGTACATTCTTGAGCGTTACGCCGGATTCCAGCGTGAAGGACGGTATTATCGCAATCTGCTGGTCCGGAATAAGAGCAGCAAACGGGTTCTCAGGCTGGCTCTGGGTTCTTTCTTGGAAGTATTCAGTCACTATTCTTGAAGAGAGAGATATAGAGCCGAGGGGATGGACTCACCATATTTGCCTCCCGAGTCTGGTTGGTCGGCTGGCATCTTGAATTCCTTTCCAATGAAGTTCCTGTCCGGGCTGCTTTTGTTGATATGATATACGGGACTATCCTCTCTGATGAAATAAGGATTTGAGA
This sequence comes from Coniochaeta hoffmannii, assembly GCA_030052785.1. Classification (NCBI taxonomy): domain Eukaryota; kingdom Fungi; phylum Ascomycota; class Sordariomycetes; order Coniochaetales; family Coniochaetaceae; genus Coniochaeta; species Coniochaeta hoffmannii. The sequence goes on along the minus strand of JANBVN010000042.1, from coordinate 31,240 downwards.
TGTAAGGTCTCTGTCAACAAGATTATGACTGATGTTCTGAGTCAGGTGAAAGTGTTCTGGCGATGTGTAGACTAGGCCAAGACTTTCAACTGAGAGCTCCGAATGTCGCAATCCGCCCTAAATTTTCTGAAGTACCGAGGTACCCTTGGCGGTCGTCCCAAGGTGTGGGTGCGCTGACGGTGGGGCCGTGCATCGGTGAGGCTCCGCATTGGAGCCCCTGCAGTAACTGAAGCGAAGCTTTCTTGTGACGCGACACGCTGACGTCCAAAATCTGAGCTTCAATAGACAAAGGCCGCTGGCCGTCGGTATTCACTCATCTTTTTTCTTAGATTACTTGTCGCTCATTTGCGGTCGCTGGACAATAACAAAGCGGTCTGGGAGGCTTTTCACCCGATCCGGGCTATCCCCTCTGCTTTTCTTTTACCAGCTTCGCACCTTCCTCCGCAACGGCAGATCAGGCGAACTTACAACCCCGAACCTCATAGCCTCTCTCGACGTTTTCTTAATCCAGTACAGAGTTTGGCAACCAACTTTGGAAGTGTTGAATTTCTTCCGACCCCGAAAGCAGATAGTCTATTGCTATTTCCCCACATATCGGCATCGCAGTCAATGCAAGCCAGCCCGGATCGCAGTATCTAGAGCAACATGCCTCCTGGCAAGCGGAAGAGGCCCGAGAGGGGTCCTAGCGATGCTGGGGCCAACCGACCATCGCCGCATCGTCCCGGCGATACCAACCTAGGGCAGCACGACAGAGGCAGCGCCGACAGCGCACGAGGCGGCCGCGGAGGTAGGCCCCAGCGCAGGAGCGACCGGCGCGAATCTCTCTCGTCTTACAACTCGTCAGGCCCAGCACCGGCCTCCACTCCCTCTAGTTCTAGCGCTCCTGCTCCTGTATCTCCGACGCAGACTCGACGACCAAGCGCATCCGACAAGGCGGCGCAACAGACACCAGTCACGTCTGCCGCAGCTCCGGCCACGCCTGCGACTCCCACCTCCCCGATACAGTCAGTTTTCGACTATACCATCGTCACCAGCGACCGACTCAGCAGGTGGTCTAGAGATGGACGAGAAGAGGTTCTTCAGCACGGCATACAGTCGCGCGTCGACGAGGATGCCGTCGAAATGGCCTCCGTCTTCCAAGAGCTCTTCCAGTCTGTCGTTGACATCCGTCTTGGAGGTGCCGATGCTGGCACGATAGTTAAAGAGATTGTCGGCCCATCGGAAAGCGACAGTGACGGACACACATTTGCCTTCGACCCGCGCCTTCTGTTCCTCGATACCATCTCGATAGGCCTGGAGTCTTGCGAATACCGCCCGCAGCTCCGCGATTTCATGATAGCAACGGAGATTTCGCCCATGCTGATGCGGAAGGTCCTCGAACCTGAAGTCCTAGACGGCCTGGGTCTTGCCAGGAGCACGTTCAAGAGAGTCGGTATCCGTCAGGCCACCAATGTCCTGTACCGACAAGCCAACTATAATCTGCTACGTGAAGAGACGGAAGGATATTCGAAGCTAGCCACGGATCTTTTCACCACTGCTTACCGAGAGCAACCCTATCTGACAGCGGTTCAAAAGGCCTTTGAGAGGGTCAAGGGGCTCATCGGAACCTTTGACTTGGACGTCGGCCGCGTTCTGGATGTTACCCTTGACGTCACTGCTGCCGTGCTCGTCAGGCACTTCCGGTTCTTCGTCAAGCTCCTGAGAATCAGCTCGTGGTGGCCGAGCAATCAGGTTGAACTAGCCGCAAGGACCTACACCGGTGGCCTGCCGCCTTGGGCTTTTCCGGATCACGAGCATTACCTCAACAACGACGATGATGAGGCTTGGATGGCCGCAGAGCAACAGAAACGCGATCTTGCCTTCTTCGACCGGGCTCGTCAAGCTCATCTCGATGCTTTCTTTGAGCTCGGCGGGCGGCAGGTTGCAACCGAGGATGATCTCGTCGAATCCTCGCGACCCACAGACGATCCGGAACTCGATGCGGAGCGCGCATGGATCGCAGAGACGAAGACCCTCCGGCCACCGGGAAATCGCGTGGCCGCTCAACTCTTGGGGTTCAAGATCCGGTTCTACGCATCAGAAGCTAGGGATCCTGAGGACGTCCTGCCAGCAAATCTGCTCTACTTTGCGGCTCTGCTCATAAAGATCGGGTTCATCTCTTTGCCCGATCTCTGGGCCCATCTCTGGCCCATGGATGAGAACATGAATACCGTCCGGGACAAGAGGATGGCTGAGCTGGAGGAGCAGGAGCGAGCAAGACGCCCGGGAGGCGCCGTTAATGCGTTGACCATGGCCGGTGCGCTGCCCGACGACACCGTACCAGGATCTACGAGCCGTCGCGACGTTGGTAGCAAGCCCCAAGGCAGCGAAAAAGCGGCCAAGGAGACCGAAGACAAACCCGCACTCCCGGACCCCTTGGACCAGAAGGTACCGCTTCTCAAGCAGCTTCTCACTATCGGCGCCATTCCGGAAGCTCTCTTCATCATTGGTCGCCACGATTGGGTTCTTGAAGCGTACGGCGACGAGCTCTTCCCCTTGATCCACCGCATCATCCATCATTCCATCGATAAGGTATTCAACGCGAGCCGCGCCAAGCCTGTGGTAGATATGACATGCAGCCACAAGCCAATGCCCGACCTCGACCAAACCGGAGTCCCCAAGGGCAAGGTCAAGCTCACAACACCCGGAGCGAAGAAGCCCCTGCGATGGCCCTTTCCCGACGACCCAGATCAAAACGGGCTTGTATATCGCTTCTACTGGGATGAGTGGGCAGACAACGTCCCCGTGTGCCAGACAACCGACGACATTTTCACTCTCTGCAATACCTTTCTGAACGTCTCGGGAGTCAACATTGGCAGAGATCCTCCCATCATCGTCAAGCTCTGCACTATCGGCACTAGAAGCCTGGCGCATGATCGGTCCGAACACAACTTTGCTCGTTGGCAGGACCTGCTGCGTCGCCTGCTCGTACCGGCCTTGAGCTTGACAGAGTCCAACACGGCAGCTGTGACGGCGGTTTGGGCATTGCTGAACCGATTCCCTACGCCAGTCCGCTACAAGATCTACTCCGAGTGGTACGAAGGCCCTATATCACGGCTCAAGCCCATCAAAGCTGCATTCGACCGCACCCGCCTGGAGACTTTGGGTCATATGAAGCGCTTGTCACTCGAAAATATCCCTCAGATGGCCCGGGCTTTGGCGAAAACAGCCTTCTCCTCACCTGGTGTGGTGTTCAAGGTGGCAATGGAACAGATCGAGGCATACAGCAATCTGATCCAGGTCTTTGTTGAGTGTGCTAAGTACTACACGGACCTTGGGTACGACGTGCTGATCTGGTCTCTGTTGCGCTCTCTGGGCGGAAAGCAGCGGAGTCGCACTCAGGAGACCTCGGTGCTCCTGACTAGCAAGTGGCTTCAGGCGCTGTCAAAGTTCTCGGGAACGGTATTCAAGCGCTACAGCGTCATGGACCCGTGGCCGATACTTCAGTACGTCAACCACCAGCTGTTCCGCGGTAACTCGACCGATCTAGTTATCCTCAAGGAGCTCGTCTCGACCATGGGCGGAGTGGTCTCGGACATGGACTTCAACGACGCGCAATTGCGTGCCATGACTGGAGGAGAAGTTCTTCGGCGAGAGGTGCTCCGAAACCTGGGCGACAAACGTGAAGAGTCTGCCAAGAGCTCGGCACGTCTTATGAAGGCGCTCGTCGACACCAGACTTGCCGGACAACTTCTCGTCAATATCGCCCAGTACCGGCAGTCGGCCATCTACAAAGTGTCGGACGACGAGGCCCATATCAAGTACTTGGCGACCATGGTCGACGATGCCCATCAAGTCTTCGTCCAGTACCTCGACCTGCTTCGAAGTAATTTGAAGCCTGCTGAGTTCGACGCCATCGTACCGGATGTCGTTGAGCTGATGAGAGACTTCGGCCTCGACGCCGGACTCGCCTTCATGGTTGGCAGAGCCAGCCTCATCTACCGCATCATCAACCCCAGAGCCATCTCAGCTTCTCCTGAAGCAGAAACGGCGCAACCACAGGTCATCGACATAACCACAGATACAGACGGTGATGTCGCAATGGAATCCACCCCTTCGGATGACAAAACCGCAGGGGACAAGGATGGCAGCGGGACGCCCGCGGAAGTGAGTGCGACGCCCCAGCTAGTGAACGGCCGGAAGCTTGATCCATTCTTTGACCCCCTACGGCCGGTGATTGACTCGATACCGGAGCTGATCACCAAGCCTGGCGTGTGGGACCGGATCAGCCCAGAATTCTACGCCATCTTCTGGACTCTCCAGCTAGGCGACCTCACCCTACCGCAAGAAAGCTACGGGGCGGAACATGCGAGACTGCGGAAGCAAGCCGAAGATGTCATGAAGGATAGATCCGACATGACAAGGGCTGGAATGAACAGGAAGGATCAGAAGAAGCGTGAGCTCCTGAACCGAGCCGATGCCATCCAAGCCGAAATGAAGCAGCATCTTGAGCGCTATAGCAAGACCAAGGTCAAGCTCACCCAAGGAGCCGCTCTCTGGTTTCCCGGTAGTCCGGCCAAAGTCGACCTCACATCAGACGTTATTCTCGAGCAATGTCTACTTCCCCGCTTACAATTATCGGCCATCGACGCCGAATACTGCTTCCGGATGGTCAAGTTCCTTCACGAGAGTCAGGCGCCAAACTTCAAGCTCATGTCTCTCTATGATCGTCTGTTCAACCAGAACCGCCTCCGATCCTTGATCTTCGCCTGCACTGTGCGCGAAGCCGAGCACCTTGCCAGGTTTCTGAAGTGCATCCTCGGCGAGCTGTCGCAGTGGCACCGCAACAAAGATATCTATGAGAAGGAAGCCTTGGGCCTGAAGACCAAGTCCAGCGTCAAATCGAGGACCTATGTCGGCTTCGCGACTGAGTTGGGCGAGGATGGAAAGCCCACTGCCTTTGTGGAGCACGATGCATTCCGCGATCTGTTGTTCCGGTGGCACCGGAACCTGAACACGGCGCTGAGATCCTGTCTCGGTGGGATGGAATGGATGCACATCCGGAATGCGATTACGGTGCTGAAGACGGTCATCGACTACTTCCCGGCCATCACCTTCATGGCCGACAAGTTCCTCGAGCAATTGAAGACAATCACCGAGCGCGAGTCGGCCTCCAAGACAGCATCCGAGTCGGAGGAAGGCCATCGCGTGGACTTGTCAGTTGCGGCGCAGACGGCGTTCTCCGAGCTGCAGAAACGCAAGTCGAAGTGGATCCTTGTGCAGGCTTTCAGGCCTGGCACGGTAAGTGGCCCTGGTTCGGACCTGGACACGTTGCGCAACAAAATACGCAGTACATCGAGACTAATCAGCAAGGCGAAGACGGGAGAATCAAAGGAGGATGCCAAGCAGGCGAGCGCAGCCGGCAACACCACAGACCTACGCCCTAATGCACCCGAGTTCAAACCAGGTCGGCCGGTACGAACCCAGACTGGCGAAGTCGAGGACGGGGAGGTCAAAGATGGAAAAGACAAAGACAGGAAACCGCAAGCTCAACCGGCAACTGGCCCGACGTCTCTACCTTCGAAGCCTTCAGTACCCGCACGACAACTACCCAAGGACTCTACCAGTGGCCCTCCAAGCAGACCGACAGCGGATAGCCGTCCTGCCAGCCGTCCGTCGACGCCGAAACCAGCACCTGCGTCGGCTGGCACGAACTCAACTGTTCGCCCCGAGCCACCGAGACCATCGCCTCTTGGAGGTGGACACAGTCTGCCTAGTCGGCCCGAGCTGCCAGCCCGCCCTCCGGATGTGTCATTCCATGGCAGATACCGACCTCCACCAAACCCGAATGAACGACGTGACCCGCTACCTCCCAGAGATTCGCGTGAAGCTCCAGCTCGCGATTCACCTCGCGAAACGAGAGACCACAGGGAGCCGCACCCACGAGACACTCGCGAACCTCGTGATAGCCGGGATTCGCGCGACTTCCGATCATCTGAGCCGTCCCGCCAAGAGAGGCCGGACAAAGCCGACCGTCCAGAGCGAACGGAGAGGGGCGATAGGTTACCCGAGTACCCGAGATCATCAGACCGACGGGCACCGGATGCTAACACGCGCGAGCCTCCGTCTCGTCCTTCGGAGCGGGATTTCCCAGCTCGACCGGAACCGCCCCCGCAGTGGAAGGAGCCTGGACGTGGTATGGAACGCGGAGACGGCCGCTCCTCGAGAGACACACGTCCAGCATCCGGGATGCCGCGAGGCCCCGACGGTAGAATGCCGCGAGATCCACAGGCTGCAGCCACCCCATCAGCAATTACCGCCCCTCCACCGGCTTCTCGCGGACAGGCTAACGACCAGGATAAGTCTCGGCCGTCACTGGCCGTAGATGACCGACCCGACATCATCAATCCAGCTCGAGCGGCTCTCATCGGTGTCGCTGACGGTCGGGCTTCACCGTCGCGTGCACCTCAAGATTCACACAGCCGTGATCGACCGCCCAGAATGGATTCGCCGAGACGATCAGATCGTGTGCCAACACCCTCTGGGCCCTCAGATACCAGCAGGGACGACAGGGATAGCAGACATCGGCATGGAGAGCCACGCGGCTCCACCAGAGACACGCACGAGACGCATACTACGCACCCCAGAGCAGAAAGGCTGTCTGATCGCGATGGTGATAGGCACAGCGATAGGGCGCGTGATTCGCCAAGCCACCGCGGCCCGCAAGCACGGTCAGATATTGCGGATCAGGGCCGCCTTAGCCAGCATGACCCGAATTACGGACGTCTCAACCCTATCCAGTCCGTTGTCGACACCGGTCCGCCGCCTGCACCGTCTGGCCCACGTGGTCGCGGCCGGACCCAGCCCAGCAGACTCAGCGCTGCAAATGGTCCTCCGCCACCGCCGCCAGCAGCTCCTCCTGCGAGGACAGACGGACGATTTGCTGGAAACGAGCCGAGTCGGAACGACGGCGCCGACCGTGCGCCGCCAACAGGACCCTCATCGCAGAGGCCGAGGCGGGGACATGACGGCCCTAACAACAGCGTCGACTCTCCGACCACTGCGGCCCCTCCAACGCCGATTGGGATTCATCCAGACCGTCTTCGACACATCGATCCTTCACTGGCCACGCCGACAACAGCCAGCGGCCTCCCTGACCGCCCAAGTGTGCCTTCAGGACCTGCTTCATCCATGAACACGCCGAGCCGCGGCCCCAACATCTCTGGACCGCCAGGATCACGATCTACACCTTCGGGACCGCACACCCCGCATGGAGACGGTCCAAGTGGTCACCACACACCTACTGGCCCAGCATCCAGTGACAGCAGGAACAGAGGAGGAGGCAACCGGCAGCTGCTCGGGATCCAGAACACCCTTAGCCAAGCTCAAGCGGACATGTCAGGAAGCAGCGCGCGCGGTTCAGGTAGTCTCCGCGGACGCACATCGCGGACGAACCTTGCTGGATCTGACGCAATGGTGCTCACTGGCGATTCACCCATCAGCACCCCTGTCCACGAACGCCCTGATCCCATCCGCCGCGACGCTCAAGATAGGCCGTCGAGGCCGGAACCCATCCAGAGCGTGCCGGACAGCCGAGATGGTCGATCGGCTCCAAATGGCAATGACTATGACACACCAGGCAGAGGCGACCACGACCGCAGCAGCAGCAGGAGGGAGCACCGGTCCGACCGCGGCGACCGCAGCGGCCGACATTCGCGGCGGAGCAGCCGAGAGCGCAGCCCTGATCGCGGCGAGCGGGAGCCGAAGGAGCCTCGTGACTACCGGGACCGACGATCCGGCGCGGCTGGTCCACCTAGCGGTCCTGCGGTACGCGACATAGACAGGGAGGCAGGTCCGGCGCGCCGCTCAGGTCGCGACCAGATGTCCAGTAGCAACAGGGAGCCTCTGCCACCCCCGGCTAGGGGAGATCCCAATCGCGATCCGATCAATCCGAGCCGTGATTCGAGTCATCGCAGCCACAGAGGAGAGAACGGGCCAGGTGGACGCCACGAGTTACCAGCGCCGCCGCCGCCACCTCCTCCACCACCTGGACGACCAGATGGACATGGTCGATTGGATGATTACGGAAGCGGCAGGAGTGGACCGCGGGGGGGAGGGGGTTCGTTTCGGGATTCGAGGCAAGACCGCGGCGAGCCGCCTATGCGGGAGGATAGAGGTCGGAAGCGGAGGAGCGAGGAGGGCCTTGGACCCATGGGCGGCGAGAGAGGGGAGAAGCGGCCGAGGCGCTAGGGTAGCCGAAGAAGGGGGAAGAGATAGATGGACTGAGCGTCCATGGAGGGTACTTGGAAGCGCCGCGAAGACGGGGGAGTGGAAGTGATTGCTGGACGCGGATTGCCACCGGTCCGGTTTGCTATCCCTGAGGTGGACGACGAAGTTCGTTTGCAGATTGGCATCAGCGGCGTCACGACATTGACATCATCACAATTTCATGTTTCATACAATCGAATCATCGGTCGGCACTTTGCTTTTCGAGCCTGCAATGGAGGAAAGAGGATGGCAAAACGATGCGCCTGAATGAAGGTCCGACGGGAAGCGATATATCATAGACTGGTACCTGGCTGGATCGTCCCTCTCTACAATCTTACCGCGATAATTCTTCAACTTTGGAACAGCTGGCACATCGACTGCGAATGCGAATGCGACCCTCTAGCTCCAGCGAACGTTCTGCACTCCGAAGGTTCAGAGCGAGACAGCGACTCTGCTGTGTGAACAGAACATAGATCCCCGGCTTGAAGCCCTTTTGTACCAACATAAGAACCGTACGCATGTCAATACCAGGCGTGACGGAAGAGGAGTCGGGGAATGGGCGTAGGACGGACTTCTTAGACTTGGTTGTAGCATAGCATCACCAGGACAAGCTTGGCGTTGGCGGTTATCTGAAGAGAGCGTCTCAATAAGATACCAGGCAGCATCTTTACAATCCTGGATCGCTAGTGAATACTGTATCTGGTCCAACGTAAGTGGTTTTGTCTACAGCAATGCTTGCCACTATGTACCTGACGAGAAACTGGCTTCCCATGAGCACCCTTCCTAAAGGCCAGCCTAGGGTATACACATCCCTTTCCGTTTGATGCCATGTGCTCTCAAGTCAACGCCTGCATGCCTAGGCGCCATTCCCTAAACGCCAAATAATCATCCTGACCGCACACCTCGCCCAATCTTCCCAGATCACAGTTCCTCCCTCATCATTCCAGTCCATGGCATATATCCTTCATCACACCGCCATCATCATCACGGTCGGCTCATCGTCCCTGCTCCCTCCCCGGCCCCGCGCCCCAAAGCGCATTCCCGAACTTCAACTGCGTCGAATTCCTCGGGTTCCCCCTGCCGCTCCCGTACTGGCCCGCCACACTCCCGGCCCGCGAGTAGCTCTCCTCCTCGACGGTCGACAGACTACTCGGCCTGTCATGCATCGCATACGGCTGTTGCTCTTGTTGCTGAGGCGCCGCAGCAGCATACGCCTGCTGATCCGGCGGCGCGGCATAAGGCTGATGATACTGGAACTGCTGCTGCTGCCGGGGATGGTACGGCTGCGCACCATCATACCCGCCATACTCCTCCCCATCCGGCACCCTAGCCGGACTGTGCGGATTCGGCTGCGCATGCGCAATCAGACCGGCGTGCTCAGCGGCGCCGGGCGCGTCGTCGCTCCCCCTCCTCTCCCTCCCCGCCGCGGCCTCCGCCTGCTGGCCCGTGTTCCCCATCATCCCGAACCGACTCCTCCGGAACTCGGTAGCGATCGGCAGGTGATCCGTGCTCTTCGCCCCGGCGCCGCCCCCGGTATAGGTGGTGTCGACCCGCGCGAACCCTTTCCCGCCACCGCCGCCGCCGCCGCCGAGGTCGTCCATGTCCACCTCGCCGCCTCCCAGCACCGAGTTCTTCCGGGCGGCCTGGTAGCTGACGTCCTCGTGGCGGTGCTTAACCCCGACGAAGAGCCACCTCATGCCCCGCCCGAAGGCCTTGGCCACGTCCCAGATGTTGACGGCGTCCCAGAGCGCCCTGAGGCCCAGCCACCCGCCCTGCTTGGGGAGGTGCTCGTTCTCTCTCGGGGGTAAGCCGCCGACGGGCGGGTAGAAGGTCGGCTTGGCGTTGTCGAGGTAGGGGCGGTAGGGGAAGGCCCAGAGGTGGAGGAGGGTGAAGAGGGCCATCTCGAAGCAGAGGAGGAGGGAGGGGACGCCGACCTTGATGTCCGGGTAGGCCAGGACGTCGCCGGGCTTGACGAGGTTGAGGGTCGAGGTGCCGACCGAGATGGCGGCCGTCTGCCAGAAGGAGAGGAAGATGACGAGCTTGATGGCCAGCACCTTGAGGAAGGGGGAGTGCTCCGCCAGCGGGACGCGGAGCTGCACGTAGAACTGGATCACGCAGTACATTGCTATTGTTACCGCTATCGCGTTTATTACTATCACCTAAGTGGAGGGGGCGTCAGTGAGAGGGGGCAGAGAAGGGGAAAGGGGGACAAACCCATATGTGACCGAACACGGGAGAATTGGAACTCTCGCAGTAGCGGTCAAAGTACTGCGTCCCTACGGCCGTGATGGTCATGGCCACGCGGATGAAGCAGTAGTGGTATATCCCGATCCAGATGATGTTAAACCACGTCAGGCCGCTCTGCGGGGTGCGCCACGGTCCCCGCTGTCCGCAGCAGCACTTCGCCATCCAGTTCAACGGCCACACCCACGGCCTGATGGGCTGCATGAGGCGGAAGAACTCCTTTTGCTCGTGCAGCGTGGGCGCCATGTAGTGGCACAGCAGCGCAAAGAAGGAGGAAATGGCAAAGGCCTCGTAGCAGTCGCTCAGGACCTGGAAGTAGATGGCGTGCCAGTAGAAGCGCAGAGACAGGAAGGACGCCGAGGCGTAGATGGGCACCATGAAGAGGATGCGAATGATGTGCTTCTGCTCGCGCGGCTTCGTGTAGTGCGTCGCGTGCATCATGATCAGGTAGAAGGACATGACAATGGCGAAGAGGGTCGAGGCCGCGGCTATGATCAGGGCGAGCTGGTGGAAGGTCAGGGAGCCGGCTATGGCTTTCTCGGATGTGGGTAGGACTGTGGGAGGCATGGGTTAGTGGTGAAGGTCGCAAGGTGGTGTAGACGGGGGGTTTCGTACTGCGCAGCTCCTCCAGCGTGGAGTTGCATGTCGCGTTGAGCAACATCTTGAGCTACCTGAATTGCGCTCAGCAGTCAGGTCGCTGATACGGGCGGGCGACGCCGCCTCTCCTCCGCCTTTTCGACCGGGCGGTGGTTGCGCTCCCGGTGTTGCCGTACCGCTCCCCGCGCTGCGCAAGGGTTATGGGTGGTGGCCGATGATCGGTGCCCGGTCAAATTGTCGGAAATCCTGTGGTCGTGATATGTTGCGCCGAAGAAAGTGTAGATTTCTTCTGAAAGTGTTGTCTTTGACTGGCGGCGGAATCTTGAAACACTTCGAAGTTCACGATCGGCGACGATACGAAAGCGAGCGGCGGACGGTTGGAAGTGTGGACCAAGTCTGCGTTATTCCAGGCTATCAGGTCTACAATCTGCTTCAGTCATCAGGCACCGCCGCACGGTATCCTGAAGCTCAAATTCCGTTATCGCTTTCGTGAACTGTCAGGTAGTTGAGCGTGTTGAAAGTCGAACTGCCCTCCTCCATTGTAGATCTTGGCAGGGGCCCTACAACGTTTGCCAAGCAGCGTCCCGAAGGAATCGCATCGCCCTTTGTGAGATTGCAAGGGGACCAACACAGCCGCCAAGTCAGCCCAACTGGTGGAGTGGCCCCGTGTTACACCGCGCGTCACCCAATAAGGCTGGGGGATCTAGGCTAGAATAGCAGCTGATTGGTTTGACAAAAACGGCAGCAAAGGCGATCTCATGAGGCTGAGCAGGAACCTCAAACAAGCTTCAGTCACGACGGGATCCCGACGATCTGCCGAATGTAGATACGTACTCAAGAAGGGGATGTGACAAGATCGTAAAAGAACTGCGAAAAAGGCTTGTCGTCTGCATACCTGTTGACTGGCAGTTGGGTATTGCTGTTGGGTATGGCTACGGCTTCTTGCACGCAGGCTTCACAGACCATTTCGGCCGACACAGTCAGTCATCATCCGTTCTGCGATACCTTTCTTGCTGTCAGCCACGATTGGCTGATGCAGTGTAACATGGGCTCTTTTCGGCTGCTGAACAGCTGCGTCAACCTACATCTGACCTCTCTGCAGCAATGTTGCGGGCAGGCAGTCGTCGACATCAAGACTTGCTGAAAGACTTAAAACTGTGGAATTATAGGCCACATCTTCAGCTCCAACCGGATGATGCGTCGATATGTATGTGTGCACGTGTCCCACCGGCGAAGAACGTTTTGCTATTGTGAACTACGACCCCTCCGAGGATTGAATCCGCCTGATGACGAGTTCCATATGGTACCGAGTCAAGAGCCCCTTCAAGCCGAGGCTGCAACTCACTTCGCCCGGGTCGGAAGACAGCAGGACAGATGCTTCCCCTTGCCGTGCCCTATAATTTGATGTCGGCTAGGCACTATGATGTCGACGTTTCGAAGGAATCGTCATCGAGCACAGCAATGCAAGGAAATTCGAGCAATGAAAGTGCGATCTTCAACAACGTGAAACAGCAGGAGATCCACGCGGAAATGTCCGTCGGATTCCTTGGCAAGGGGTCGGACCAAAAGTTGGGCTTGCAGATCATCCAGACAGCGTCGCGATCAGGATGCACAAACACGGAGGGGTTAACGTTCATTCCACGAACCGAAATGCACATAGCAGAGACACGCTTGTGTTATGGCCATTGAGATAGGGGAACACGTCAGTTACATGGGCACCTCTTCTACCATGTAGGGACGAGGTCAATCATCAGGCAATTTGCAAAAGCCGCTGGCATTATGCTCACAGCCGCATAGAAGCTGACTGTCTATGAACAATCGTACTTTTACTCGCCTCGCCCTCAACTGCAGCGATTCATATGTACATGCTCCCATCGTCGAATTAATGCGCGTCCGTCGCATCGACGCGCCATCTCTCATGGCTGGGCGGAGAGCTCTCGGTGCCAGATATTCTATACACACCTTCGCGCCGGGTACCATGTGCCATGTATGCTGTGAATGTCCGCTTCGTCCCCTCAACCTGAGAATTGTTCCGGGGAAAGCGGCCCCAAGTCCTGTATATCTGTTGCCTCCTTTCCTGCCCTGAACGCCGTGTCGTGGTATCTCGAAAATGCAAATGCAGCAAGCAAGTAGGCCAAACTTCCTCGTCGGCAGAGTCGTGTACGTCGTGAGAGCATAGGATCTCCTTCGCGCCCTCCCCCGAGGCGGCAACAGAGCCAAAAGTGCGCAAAAACAGGAGCGAAGTAGATCAATCGACGTCCGAATCCGGATTGACCGCCCTGAGGACTCGTGGCGGTTCTTGTATCTTTCTCGAATAATCGTGGTCGTCATGTATGGTGTTGACGCTGTCGTGGCTCTTGTTTTCCGTCCGATTGTATATGCCTTTGGCAAAGGGATCCAGCCGCGGATCAACGGGCATCAGCGTACTCCGTCTCCTCGTCGGTTCTGGAGGGTTGTCTGCCCCCATGTAGTAGCGGGTTTCTGACATCTCGCCGGTGCGCGGTGTCGAAGTCATACCGGCCGAGCTGCCCCTATTACTGGAAAAGTTGGCCCCGGCTTCAGCTTCGCGTCGTGCGCGTCTCCGCTTGATCCACAGCCATAGCAGAACGCCTCCGACAACGAGGAAGGCGACAATGACGGCAACTGCGATGCCGGCAGCGGCTCCAGCGCTCAGTCCGTGGCTTGCCACGGGCGAGACGGTAGGACTAATACCGCCCGCATCCGGCGAACTAGCGGCGCCGGTGGGCACAGGCGTGACCGTCACGGTTTTGGTTTGCCCGCCAGTGGTAAGAGTAGTGACAGTGGGTGTCTGGGTGGTCGAGGTGATGTCATCTGTTGTTTGGGAAGACTGTGAAAGCAAGTTAGCCTCGTCGACTCTCAACATCTCAAGGGGTATATAAGGACCAATGATTCCCAGACCGCGAGCCAGGAAAGGAGACCTCACTGAAGATGTTGTACTCGAATCACTTGACGTTACGGAGGGACTTGGGGGAATGTAAGTGACCGTGCTCTGCACGATTTCAGTGGTGGTCGCCCGCACCTGGTTCCGAAGTCGATGGTTAAAAATAAATGTCCCTCGTGGCGCTCATCCCCTCATCCTCGAAAGCAGACGTCGAGAGCACGGTTGTCACAAAGGAAACACGGGAAAACAGACTCGCGGGGGGGGTAGAAAAGAGCGGAGGGTATACATACTGAGGAGCTTTGTGATGTTGATGGAGTCGGCGTTCCGGTGCCAACAGTGCCTGACGGCTGCTTCTCGAGCAGCATGTATCCGAAGAGGCCATCGCCGCCACAGACGTCGTCGGGAAAGCCGGGACACGACTTGCTGCACTGGCTGGTAGATACTTGGATGGCTTTGTTCGGCACGTAGTTGGAGCACCAGCATGAGTCGTCCTGTACGATGGCTAGGGCAAAGCTTTGTTTGCAGAAGTCGTAGCAGAGGCCGTCGGATTGGTAGATACTGTGGTCTGATATCCGGTTAGTACCGGATCCTCCGCACATGCGCAACCGTCAGGAAGGGTGACTCACTTGCTGCCATAGAGGCCGTGTTGAGACTAGAACAGTAGTCCATGGAAATAGAGGGTTTAGCTTCTACGCACGTCCATAAGAGAACGGCGAGAAGGATGCTGCTCCAGATTGGAGCAGCACGCGCGGAGCTCGGCATGACGGGAGGTCGAGGTCGTGTTCCAGACTAGTCAGAAATCCTAGTTAGACTCTTTTTCTTTTCGATAATCAAGTAGGGTAATCGGCAGGAGATGCAGGTCGACATAGGCGGCAGAATGTGTTTGTGGTGTCCGGATATGCCAGCTAACGTAGGGCAGGCAGTCTGTCACGTACCAGGCCAAAAACCCAAGCTGTCACACAACGAGGTGGATGACAGAGTCACGACGACCAAGCAGCCATTGAGCGTGTCGCGTAGTTGTTGATGCGGATTCAGATCCGGCAGCCCAGATTAGAGATCCCCCAGATCTAATGACCCAAACACTGGCGCTAGTCGACAATTGGCTGCCGAGACACAGCTTGGGGAAGGTTGGAATGAAGTTCGATTGCCAAAAGGCTGCCCGTGGGGTTTTTGGACGATGCTTTGATTTCGAGCTGCTGTGGAAAACGAAAGGCCGTGTCCAGAGAGCACAGAAGGACCGCTGAACAACCAGAGCACAAGTCCAAGAGATGTCGGAGAAGGAAGCACGACGTTGAGCGAGGATTTTGGCGTCCAATTGCAGTCTTTGCGGCCGGACCAAACACAAGCGAGCTGGCTCCCAACAATAACAAAAAAAAGGCCGAAGTGAAAAGCGAGCAGTCAGGGAGCAAATAGCTCCACGTCAGGCCTAGAGACAAAGCAACTTCCAGTTAAGTAGTCACTGCTCACAACAGACACGTGCTCGCCGTGCTGAGGACAATATCCGTTGATGACAAGCAAAAAGAGTTTAAGATGCCCACAAGCCGGGATCGGGAGGGATTATAGGTAGAGTAGGGTAGGTAGAGGTCGAAGTGAAGGTGAAGAGACTAGATAGAGCGAGAAAAACGAGGAAAGGCGGGATCCGTCTAGGTTAATAGCCACAGCAGGGGCAAGACAACTGCCATGCTCTGAGTGGTGGAGAGGCTCTGGTTGCTCTCGGCGACTAAAACAGGCCTGGCTATCGTGATAGCTCAGTGGGCTCAGTGGAGTAGGTAGTACCTGGAAGCAGAAGGTTCAGCATGGTGCATCCCGGCCCAAGTTCTCCGCACTCATCCGAGAGAGAGGACGCATCCCACAAAGCCAAAACTGCATTCCAAACAAACGAATCGAAACGTGATCCTGCCCCCGGGTGCAGATTGATGACAGGTTTGCTGTCGATTCAACGTCTTTAATAATTTTTCCAGATGTCTAATTCACGGAGATAGATATGTGCCCTGTACCTGCTGTTCTGTCGCCCAGACTGTTGACGACGCGAGTATCAGCTACTCTCGGTTATAAACCGACATTCATCCGTCTGTTCTGTGCCTTGTTCCTGACAATCTTTACTCCAGACGCATCTATCTGGACCAAACTTGACTAAGGTACACGTACACGTGTAGACGATCGACATCCTCCTGGGGATTCTCCACGATTCCGTGGCTCAGGTTCAGACTGAAGTGCCCTCTCATCACCGCCAAGCTGCTGAAATCCACCGGGTAGCAGCCGATAAACGTCTAGAAGGATACCACTTTTCGAATAGAAGCATGGAAGGTACGTGTGTATCGTCGAACCGTTGTTCCTGAGTTCAGTCCTCACCTCACATCTTCTTTGACGCTCTTTCCAAATTCGGTCGTTTTGGTGAGCTTTTAGCTCCCACTTCTGATGTTATCCTGGAAGTACAGGGGGCTGCCCCTACCAGGCTTGCCCTCCTTGCGCTAGCAAGGGTCCACAGGAATAAATACCACCACGTACACGTATTCGAGAACCGCCTAAAAACGGCGCGGACGGCGGGACTGCCAATGGAAATCAAGGCCAGCGACATCCAGTTCGAAAAATCTTGGTCTCGATGATACTTTTTCTGGGAAGAGCCGCATAACCGCCTTATCTCTTTTTGCCGACAGAAAGAACTGCTCCTGCAACAAATGTGATGGAGATGATGTTGGCTCTTGCCGGCCAACAGGAGGCTGGTCAGCGTCGTCTCGCCTGTGCATCGTGCATAGCTAGGGAACTGAGGCGATGTTTCTCCGCATTTGACTGTCAGACAACGCCGAGTGCATCGCGGGATCCAAAACGTTGCTCATCACCCTACAATTACCTTATTTGCCCCTCCTAGATACGAGCGCGTTCAACGCACTATACACCTCAGACCAAGCCTAGCCTACCTTATCGTACCATCTTCATGGGCATCAGAGGTATCAAGGCATTAGATTATGACGGAAAGAGAAGTCTCAAGATGCAACGCCTCGATGGCTTCTTGGAGGCCAGTCCGGCCGGCGAGTTGTGCAAAGTGAATTCACATGCCTGCTCGGCCAAGAGGTCGCGATGTTGCTTCCTAAGATCTACCGATCTACACCACGTACTACAAATGCGTGATGGTAGGTTGTACTGTGGTAGTCGGTCCAAAAGTGGATAGTCCGCAAAGTCTGCGTCGCCGTCGTCAACCCACCGATGAGTGATCTTAGTGGTCTGATATCTCGTCATTTCATGGCGCCGGTGGGCCAGTCGAGCTACCCGGAAAAGCCATTGTGCTAGTGATGAGCCGCAGTTTCCGAATGGCATCAACATCTATCTCAACATCGTGATAATGGTAACTGAAATGCTACTCAAACCATCACTGATAGAGCTTTCGACGTATAATCGAGTGGTGTGCCCGCATGCAGCTCGTAAAAAATGGTCGGCAGCCTCGATCTCATGTGATCGGTGCAATGCAACGGCTCGTATCTGGATGAGATAGCCACCAGCCATTGCATTATATCTTTTGCCCCCCGCGTGTTTATACCCGGATTTCAGATCCAAAGAGGTGCCCAACAACACCACCACACCACACACATTTTGGGTGATACGAAGTTACCCCAACTTCCCCGAGGGTGAGGTGGTGAGAGGTAACATTCTGCCCCTCTCCTTATCACCATCCTCTCGGCTGCCGGGCTTGTTCTTAGTCTCGACTCCGGAAACTCAAAGGGATTCGCTTCCGGTCGAGGGTTCCCTTCAACCCGGATGCACCATCTTCTCGCAAGAAGTTTAATTGTCACACAGGAAGACCCGAAATCCTAAGCCACCTCTTGACCAAGGCGTCCATGGTTGGTTTCAAGGTGTCGTACATAGCACTCACCGCCCGCTTGTCTCCCTTTCTAACCGTCATCGCCCTTGTTTAGTCGTCTACTTGACCAACCATCCAATTGGTTCTGCAATTCCAACCCGAAGTTTGGTGAGGGTAAATCCCGACTTCTAAGTCTAGGGCCGTCCTGCTGGCCTGCGAATACACTTGTGCTTGATCCGGATGCGGCCAACCCGCCGACCCTAAAATCCCGAGACGACTCAAACTGCCGCTGAAGCTAAATGAACCGACAGCATGTCGCCCATGATGTCACCTATCCACAGTGCCCACGCCCTAACATTTAGTCTGTTCCGAGCCGGGCGACCTACATATCATTTTAGTGGCACCCGAACGCGGGCGGCTGAAACACGCCGCCCTTATGTTTGTCCGGTCCCCCCGCCCAGCTTCCCGCTAGGGGTGTCTGAAGAACGACAACACGACGACTTTCAAGCTCGACCATAGAACGATACACGATACAACGACTTGGTAGTTGATTGGAAGACGGCCTAGCTGCAACTTAACCGTAGGATTACACCTTCGCTATTAGTAGCGAACGACAGGGTATAGAATGATTCACTGTGCGGCTCTGGTAGCCTAGCCACGGGTATCATGTCGGTATTCTTGCACAGCCCATGCTTCCACAGCGCACGCCCCAGCCGACACACAGGCCGGAGCGATTGCCCCTCCGTGATCCCTTCGAGATGAGGATCGTCCGATCGGCCACTGTGTCGGGGCGCCGAGGTTAGTGACGTCGGCGGCCGGAGCTGGGGATTTTGATCGGCGCCGGGCCCCTTTTGGACTCCTGAACCGACCGCTTCCTCGACGTCAAAACCGTAGGAAGGACAGTGCGCTGGACAGCGAAAATAATTCTCAAAACAGAAGTTAGGGGGACAGGCAACGTGGAATGACACCCGCCAACAAACCTGCCAACCTATTAACAAACACTGTACAATCAAGTCATTGCGCCTGGAATCCCATTCCTAAATGCCCAACAAATCCAAGACCCAGAACCCAGCCGATACCCAAGCCCACCAGTGCGCTCGAGGTTCGCCAAACAGAGTTTTCGCACTCACTTATCCCTGAGGGGACTACCCGCCGGGCTTCCCCCTCGACTCATACTCTCAATGCTCTCCACCATCTGCAGCACCTTCGTCTTTGGCTTCTCCAGCGATTCGATGCTCTCCTTGACATCCAGCAGCTTAGTCTTCGATGGCCTCTCCATTCTGACCATCTCGGCAGTATGCAACGTGACCGGTGTTAGCGGCGTGCTCGGCCGCCTCTCCTGCTCTGGCACATCGAGCAGCGTTTCCCTTACATCGTGTTCCTGCCGTGACTCCTCTCGCCGTAGAGCCAGCTTCTCCGCATCACTGTCGTGCTCCTTATCACCACCACTTTGTCTCCGGAGCGTCCTATCCCGAGCAATGTCCTGCCCAACCCTCTCGTCCTCCCTTCTCAGAGCCCCCTTTTCCGGATCCTCACCAAGCCCACACTCCTCCCTTCGATACCTCGTCGTCTCCGCAAATTCGTCATCGTCTCCAACATCCTGCCATCTCTCTCTCTCCGGATCTACAATCTCCCCTTCCTCCTCTCTCTCGACCTCCGCATTCACCACTCTCAACCTCTCCTTCGGCACAGTAAACATAATCTGCACCAACCTCTGCTCAACCGCCCGTTCCACATCCCACTCCTCGTCATCGTCATCCCCCTCCCCCGCAGCCCATGCCTCTCTGCCCTGCTTCCTCCTCAACAGCCTCCCGCCGGGCCCCATCCCGACCAGTCTCGGCTCGTAGTCACTCCCGCTCCCACCCCCCGCTCCCTCAGGACTCTCCGTCCTACTACTCCCCTCCGGCGTGCCGCTCCCGCTAAACACCCTCCTCAAACTCCCCAACCACGACCGCCTAGGCTTATGCTTACTCGGACTCCCCGGCGGACTGTCATGGTCATCGTCGCGATGTTCGGGACTATATCCCCTTGCCGCACTGCCGAGCAGTAAACTCGGCCCCTCCTCCCTCAACCCCGTGAAACCCGAACCACCACCACCACCGCTCCCGTTCCCATTCCCGTGCGTCTTGGCCGTGTTATAAGTATGACTCGAGCTCCCGCTACTACTCCCGTTCCTCTTCACCTCCCCTCCCCCGGCCCCAGCTACCCTGACAGAATCACTCCTCGACGGACCGCCCGCAAAGGAGAAGTTGCTCCTCGCCGACTCGGACAGGTTACTCCCCGTCCTGGCCTCGTCCCCCTCCAACGGAAAACTGAGACTGTTCCTCCTAGATCTCGTCGGCCGCGCCGTCTGCCTCGGCGGCGTGAGCGAAGTAGAAGGCGTCGTCGTGGTCGTGGTCGTCGTCGTCGTTGTGGTACCGCCGTGCGGACCGATTCTAGCGGTCAGCACCGCGTCCGCGGCGTCGACGTCGGACACCCACTCCTGCACCTCCGCGTCCTGGGCTCGACGGGCGGGACGGACCATATGTTCGGGCGACGGCGTGGTAGACGACCGGCTGGGCGGGGGGAAGTATATGCTGCCGCTCGGCCCCGGTCCGCGCGGCGTAGTGGCGGGCGTGACGAACGGGTCGGACGCGGAGGCCTCGTCAGACCCGTGCTCGGGGCTGACGGACGTGGATCTCCCCGCCCCGGAGGCGGCCGCCGCCGTGGTGACCTCGCCGTCTTCGTCTTCCGCCTCGTAGATGGGGTGGATTCCGGCGTTTCCGCCTCCCGGACCGAACTCGTAGCCCCCTCCGCTTCCTAAGCCCGTGGTGGGGAGGTACAGCCCCCTGGCCGCGCTCCTACTCCTCGCCAGTCCCGAGGCTGCGGAGACAGGCGGTATCGGCGGGTAGTTCTGGCTCGCCTTGTTCCCCCGCAACGTCTCGTAGCCGAGCGACCGGCTGCCCCGTACGTAAGGGTCGCTCCCGCCCGTGTACCAGTCGTGCGCAGCCGTGCCGTTCCAGGGCGTCGGGAACCAGTTGGTCCCGAAGTGCTCGTTCTCGATCATCTCGTCGTCGTCGGCCGATAGGAAGCGGCCCGCGTCCTGCGCTAGCCCGCGGACTACTTCGTCGCGGCGGAGACGCTTCTGGCGTTGGCGGCGGCAGAGCCAGATTGATAGGGCGATGAGGAGGAGGAGGAAGGGGATGCCGAGTCCGAGGCCCAGGCCCAGGCCTAGCTTACTTGGGTGCGATGCGTTGGCTGTGGAGGCTGAGGTGGATGTTGGTGATGAGGTGGCGCCGGTGCTGCTGGCTGGGCCGCCCCCTGTGCTAGTTGGTGGTGTTGGGTTGGTGTATTTGTTGGACCAGGTGAGGGAGGTGAGGTTCAGAAACATGGGTTGCTGGCTTATGTCTCTTTTGATGCTCGAAGAAGTAGTATAACCGCCGTAGACCATCATCACGTTTCCGGGCAGTAGGACAGCGCCATGGCCGTAGATGCCCGGACCGGTGGGCTGTTGCTCGGGGATAGACCATTTCCAGTCCGTCAGACTAGCTCCCATCTCCAGGATCACTAGCTGCGGCGTCGCAGCTTTACTGAGGTCGCCAACCCAGCCCCCATAGATAACCAAGGCTGTCCCGTCCTCGTTTAGGATAGCAGTGTGCCCTGATCTGCTCTCGACACTTCCAGCTACCGCCTTGATGGCCAGTTCAGTACTCCCGTAAGAAGCAGCTGGCGGGTTGATGTAGACGATATTCCACGTTTCCTCCGGAAGGTTCCAGACAGCGGCAGTGCTCATGTTAATGAAGGCTCTTTGCGTGTGGCCACCGAGAAGCACATAGCTGATCGTCTGGGACACGGTCCCCGACCGGTTTGAAATAGCCGGTGTCAGGGCTGTGAGAGTAAAGCCAGCTTCAGCAATCGGTGGTCCGACGCTGCTGGTTGGCTCGGACGTGTAAATGATACCCTCACGACTCGACACGGATGATACCTTGAGCATGCGGTTCGAGTACCCGGCAGCGGACTGCCATGTTGCGACCGTGGAGTTTGTCCAGGGACACATGCCGCCGTACACGTACGTCACGGGGGGCGAAATGGACGGAGCAATGGTCGCGGAGAAACTCAGACTACCGCCCACGAGGTACGGTGCTCCAGGGGTGGTGGTCGACGTGCTGGACTGGGGAGCTGCATGCCTGGTCCAGGTAGGGCTGCTGGAGCTCGAAACAACTTGCCCGTACGTCCATAGTGTTTCGCTGCCTGGAGCAGAGCATTCTCCGGCGAAGACGGTGAGTGTGCCATCGTCGGCGACGGAGGCCGTGAAGGCGGAGGTCCCGGGCTCGCCGATGAAAGGGAGACTCGATGTCAGGGTCCGGGGCTTCAGCGACGACGCATCAAGTTCAGATGACGTGTTGAGGAAGAGCAGATCGACCGAGTCACCTGTCGGCGAGAATATGTACAGCCCGCGGTTGGTACGGTTCTCGCATGCCCACGTGTCTGAGAGCTCCAGGATTGTCGTCGGCACGTATGGCACGGTTTGAGATGATGCTATCGCAGTCCAGAATATGAAGCCTGTCCATAAGACAGTTCGTATTGATGCCATAGCGGACAATATTGACATGGGCTGGTGGAGCACTGCCGCCATGGAATGTAGCGTGTCTCTGACGGAGAGGAATGAAGGCCACGGGCAGGGTCTCAGATCGACGGCATGACCTCGTAGCCTCCCCTGCGAGTGATCTCAGATCAACCCAGGAATGAAGCGGCGTCCGTCGTGCCGCAGTCCTGACTGCACGCGCTGTCGTCGGTTGTCAACTGAAGTGATATGCGAATAGTATGTATGTTCGAGAATATTAAATCATGGTTCTATAATAGCTGGCCACGTATCACGACGACCTGGCAAGGTGGGCACGGAGACTTGAGGAATGTTGATCAAACAGACGAGTGAGATAGAGTTGGAATCCGGCGGGGTCTATTCAGCGACCTAACGATCCTTGTTTGCGGCCGTGATGCTGACTTTGGTTGCCGGGCAACCATATGGCAGTGCAACCGACCACCCCGCCCCCGGAAAGATGCGTTGATCCCTGTCATGATCAGATCATTCTGCACCCCCTTTTCATGTGAGCGACTCGCACAAGCGCGGCGACGTAACGTTTGCAGATTGCAGTGCGTATGTTTTTGGGCCTGGCGAAACGGTTCGTCGTCCGGTTGCGACGATGGACTTAGACAACGTGAAACCGTCATCTTCTGTTGGGTCAGACAATCAAAATGAACGCAGTGGCAAGCTACGGACGTACTCTAAGTATAGATAGAGAAACAGACACATCGTCACCCGAAGAAACCAACAAGATGACATGGCACAGCCTCAGCCCCTATACCTATTCCTTCAGACAGATAAACAGTAACCACCCATGATGTAAGAGACCAGCGCTCCGTTGGAGACGGGAGGAAGAAAAGCATCAAAGATCAGACAACCTCCGGTTCCTCCTGCCCGGAGGGCGACTTGGACCTCCGCAGTTCATCTTGTACCTGACTCCAACGATCCTGCACTTTGGCGACGTCCTTCTGCAACAGCTCATACTGCTTCCTCATCTCCGACATGTCCCTCTGAGCCCTCTCATACCTCGACTTGTGCATCTCCAACGCCTTGTATCCGCTCTCATTAATGTCCCTCAGCCTCGCCACCTCCCGCGCCAGGTAGGTACTCTCTTCACCCATATACTCCTCCAACACCTGCAGCTCAGCCCTCACCCTCTCCATCTCGCTCTGCAAGGACTCCCTCTCCGCCAAGCCCCTCAGCACCTCCTCCCTCTGCCTCGTATTCTCCATCTCGTGGCTTCTCTCCTCTTTCTCAATGCTCCCAACCCTCTTCTCAATCTCGGACACCCTCTCTGGCCACTTCGCAACCGGCACCCCCACCACTCCCGGCTTCTTCTCCAACAGCTTGGTATAATCCACCGCCGGATTGCCATCCCAGCCGGGCACCACAAACACCGTCCCGTGTCCCTTGCCAGCAAGCCTATAATACCTAGTGCCCACATTAACAGCCACAATGCCCCTAGCGGCCGCCTGTCCGCTCTTCGTCGCCCTCCACTGCCTCTCCCCCGACACCCCCTGGTCCCGCCACATCATCTCCTTCTCCTGGTCCACCGCCTCGCGCACATCCAAAAGCTTCTGTATGTAGGCGTACGTGTCGTCCCCAGCATTAGAAAGCACCCACCTGTCCTGCGGATACGCGATCTGCCTCCCCACGCTCCTCCCGTCCGGACCGGCGGCCGACAGCGCCTGCATGGGCAGCACGGCGTCCGCCTGGACGATGTCGAGGGCGTTGCCGTAGCTGATCTCCAGCTCGTGCGCGCGCCTGACCAGGTGCTGCGTGAAGGACAGCCACTGGCCGAGCAGGCTGTTCCTCGCCGCCGCCTTGTCGCCTTCGTCCTCGTGCTCGCCCTCGTCGCCTGGCAGGACGGCCATCAGCCCGCCCTCGGCGCCGAACTCGTGGTCCAGGCGTTCGAGGCAGGCGTTGGCGTGCATGAGGAGGTTGTGGTGGTTCGCGTACGGGCGGAGGGCTTCGCCCCTTGCGCGGGGAGGGGAGCAGGTCGCCAGCGCGCAGTGGTAATCGGTGCCGCCGAGGTCGGTCCGCTTGCGGACTTCGTTGACGAGGCTGTTCAGCGGGAGCTGGTGGTCCGGGTCGTCGTTCGTGTACGGCGCGCGAAGGTCGTTGAGGAAGTCGAAGGCGTCGTTCTTGCGGAACTGCACCGTGAGCGGGTCGGAGGGCCAGCCGTCGCCGGGGTCGATCTCGCCGGGCCGGGTGGTCGGCACGAGCATGAGGATCAGGTTGCAGAGGGCCTGGGCGTGCTGCTTGAGGGAGAGGAGGGTCGGCGGATGGCCGTGGGTGGAGAGGTAGCTGCAGTTGAGGTGGCGGAGGAGGGAGGCCGATTCCCCGGTGTGCAGACGCGACCATTGCGAGGTGTAAGGGGCACTGTAGTCTGTGCCTCTGATGTAGCCGCGCTGATGGCCTGCCGGGTCCGAGTCGTGCTCTGCTAGGTGCTGCTCGGGCAGGCGGAGGCCGTTGAAGTTGGTAGCCATTTCTGCTTGTTGTTTACACGTTTGGGTATCAAGGTAAGGTACTCGGAGGTCAGCGATTCAGGGTTAGCACACAGGTCAGCAGTTCACAGCAGATGAGAGGGCGTCTTGTGAGGTTTTCCGGAGATGATCAGGCTACTTTGGCCTGGTGTTCCATCCATCTCTTTCCTGCTGCCCGTATCGCTTGATATCGTGATATGTGGCTTAGAGGGGACAAAACAAAGACGCCCATCTACTGAACTGGGGACCCTGTTTGCATATATCACACAAAGAGAAGATGCGAACTGTACTGTAAACCTTCCATGATCAGGACGTTTCCGGACCATGTTGTACTCATGGCAAGCACTTTCAATACGTCCGGGTATTGACTTCGCGACAAAGGATGGATGTTTGACCAGTCCTTTGTCGTTGACATTTGGCAGGCTTCCGCATTCAGAGCAGTGATGAGGGCTGAATACCGTCGTCTCTCAATCCGCAACTTGCTGTCCAAGATGTTGTGTCCAAATACTCGTGAAAATGTCTCTTGGTGGCCTCATCAGCTAACGGAATCTATGCCTCATGTTTGTGTTATGGTATAGGCTAGGGTGATCACGTGTTGCGAGATTGCCGGTTTCCTGTGGAGGCGAGCCAGGAAATGCTGCAGCCGCCGAGCTTGCGACCCTTGTCTGGTGTGAACCCTGTCAAGCTGAGAAGGAGATGCGGGCTCCGCTCCACGTTCGACGGCTGTGCCTGGACCTGGAAACCGGTTTCTCACCGGCGCACGCATGGTCGATAGCTCGAAGTTGTTGAGGAGAGAAGCTGAATCTCGCAGACCTCCTCCATGAGGTCTATAATTCGATGCTGGCGGACGTATTTACTCTACATAGAAGAGCTATGGCACATCGTTCAGTCCTACAACTCGACTCTAAAAGATGATCCGCGTTGACGAAAGACAGGACGGATGGTCAATAAGGGTCCCACCGTGATTGGTCCCGGTGCTCTTATTCGCCAATCTTGATTGACATTCTGATGCTACGGATCGCCGTGCATGTGATGCGACCGCTCATTTAACCACGCCCTGCCGGTTCCAGGCGTGGCTCAAGTCCATGTGTCCGCCGTCGCGAGGTGTTCAGGGACGGACTTGGCCGTGCTCCCAGCGGTGCAAGGTGTACGGCGTCTGTGTGACCTTGTCGAGGCGCAAGCTGAGGTCAAATCGGTGCCACCGCTGGTTTGACTTCTCTCTCATGATTAAAATTCGATGATGCAGCCTGAGACAAAGGCACATTACAACTGCGCACGAGAGGGCGGAGAAAAGGCGTCGGTGGTTGGCACTGGGCACGCGTCACTACCAGCCTACTAGCTGGCCGGATTTCACATGGTTGCTGTTTGCTAGCGCCACTTCACGTACACAGTACTCGAAGTGCGACACAGGACCAGCTGTCGGAGCGCTTGTGGCGTCTGGCGGCCTCGAAGAACTTTGAAGCTTGTGCGAATCGAAGCCGTTGAGAGTCGTGATAAGCTGCCACTATGGGCATGTAGGTATAATAGTGTACTCATCCTAACAACATCCCACATCGGTATGTTCAACTCTTTGGGACAGATCGTATGATGTTTTAAGGTGCAGCGAACGGGCAGTGCCTTTTCGATTCGGTACCAAGATTCGAGTCCAACACAACGTCGTCATAGCCGGCGCCAAGCTTTGCATGATCCCTGTCCCGCTGGAATTAGGGCCGGACGATGGTGGGTGATACCGCAGGGTCTCTGCCGTGAAATTTTGAGACTGGTCTGGGCTCTCCCCCAGAAGCAAGTCGATCCCTGGCTGGCTGCGATGTGTCGCTGCGACACTGCGTCATACACGTCGAGAGCTGTAGCCCGATAGCGTTCCTTGAAATTGCAGGTCTCATCAGCTGTTGTGCACCGTACTTTATTATTGCCAACGCTCAGCCCATCCCAAATGGTTCAATGAAACCCTCTTTCTGCACTATACGTACTTTTTGCTTGATAAGAGGTGCATCAGAAGCTCCTGCTTCCGTACCTTATGAGCACCTGCCCCAGATCTCTGGCCCCGATTCCTTGCTCTCCTCGCTCTCCTCGCTTCTCCTCACCTCGTCTGATCCCACTCAACAACCTGGGGTTGCATCTGTGTCTTTGACAAAAGCTGCCCTTGATTCATGCATCGGTGAACAATCGAGCCCAACAGCAGCTCGTCGATCCACTACTTCTTGGGGGAAGCAACAATTTCGATATTTTGCGCTTGGCGCTTTTGGGTCGAGCTCGAAATCAATAGCGCGCTTCTCCGCCGTGTTGTTTCAGGGTCCAATTTGAGCCCAACGACATCATACATAAAACATTTGCCCGGCCTCAGCTTTTCGGTTCTCGTCCGGCCTCATCTTTACCTGAAGGTCACTCTAGCGTGACTTCAGACGCAGAATCGCGACCGTTGTCCCGATCAAGGATACGAGTGACTAATAGTTGCGTCTTGGATCAATTGTCGCAAACATGGCTGACGCCGACAACTCGGGCGGCGCCCGCGGTGCGGACGATAACAAACCCGTGTCGCTGAGTGGTAAGTCCAGTCGGCCTTTTCGACGAGCATCTCGCTCGACTATGTACAAAATAGCACATGCTGACAGTTGCCGTGTGAAGGCATGATCTCGACTCTTGCTCCGGTTGCACTGATAGCTGCTGTGTACATGGTTATCTTCCTCGTCCTACGGAGGAGCCAGAGACGCTACTACGCTCCCCGAACCTATCTAGGCAGTCTCAGAGAGAGGTGAGCAGAATGCGCCGGACCGCGCGAACTTTGTCAGTCGCCTGCGGCTATCGAAGCTAACCGTGTCTTAGTCGACGGACGCCTCCGTTACCTAGCGGCCTATTCAACTGGTTCGGCAGCTTCTGGAAGATCCCCGACGTCTACGCTCTTCAGCACCAGTCCATCGACTCGTATCTCTACATTCGCTTCTTGAAGATGACGCTGGTCATCTGCCTCGTCGGCTGCTGCATCACTTGGCCTGTCTTGTTCCCTGTCAACGCCACCGGTGGAGGCACTCTGGGTCAACTCGACATCCTGACTTACGGCAATGTCAACCAGAAGACGCAGAAGAACCGCTACTACGCCCATGCCTTGGTCGGCTGGGTCTACTTCGGATTCGTCATGTACCTGATCATGCGCGAGTGCATCTATTATATCAACCTGCGCCAGGCCTTCCTCTGCAGCCCGCTGTACGCCAACCGTATCTCCTCCCGCACTGTCCTTTTCACCTCGGTGCCCTCCCCTTACCTCGACGAGGCGAAGCTGCGCAAGGTGTTTGGTGACACCGTTCGGCACATATGGATCTCAGGCGACACGACGAAGCTCGACGAACTCGTCAAGCAACGCGACAAGGTTGCGTTCCGGCTCGAAAAGGCCGAGATCAAGCTGATCAAGGCCGCCAACAAGGAGCGCCAAAAGCACCTCAAGAAGCAGGGCTCGGCGGATGCGGGCGCTGAGATCCCCCTTGACGCTGAATCCGGCAGCCTCGCAGCCCGGTGGTTGACGCCCAAGAAACGCCCCCATCACCGTCTAGGCTTCCTTGGTCTTATCGGCAGGAAGGTGGACACGATCAACTGGTGCCGCTCCGAGCTGGAGCGCCTGATCCCAGACGTCGAGGCCGAGCAGGCCGCGTTCCGTGCTGGCCACTACAAGAAGATTCCTGGTGTCTTCATCGAGTTCCGCACGCAGGCCGAGGCCGAATGTGCCGCCCAGGTTCTCGCCCACCACGCTGGCCTGCACATGTCTCCCAAGTATATCGGAGTCCGTCCTAGCGAGGTCATCTGGAAGTCGCTTGCGATGCCTTGGTGGCAGAAACTGATCCGCCGCTACCTCGTCATAGCCTTCATCAGCGCTCTGATCTTATTCTGGGCGATTCCTGTGGCTGTCGTCGGTGTCATCAGCAATGTCAACCATCTCAAGACCATCTCATTCTTGACGTGGCTCGATAAAATTCCTTCGGTAAGGCTTCTATCTCTTGGCACCAGAAACATTTCTGGTTGGGACTAACAGCGTTTCTAGTTTATCATGGGTGTCGTTACCGGCCTATTGCCCTCGGTCGCTCTATCGATTTTGATGTCTTTGGTGCCCATCATTATGCGATGTATGTCTTACCAAATCTACCTTGTCCTTAAGAGTTATTGAATGCTGACGCAAAACAGTATGCGCAAAGCTGTCGGGCGAACCCTCGGACTCTCGCGTCGAACTCTTCACTCAGAATGCCTATTTCGCCTTCCAGGTAATCCAGGTGTTCCTGGTTACGACGCTCACCTCGTCTGCTGCCGCGACCGCCAAAACGATCGCCGATAATCCGGGCAGCGTCACAAGCATCCTGGCGACCAACCTGCCGCAGTCGTCCAACTTCTACATCTCGTACTTCATCGTCCAGGGCCTTACCATAGCCGCTGGCGTGATATCGCAGGTGATTGGCTTCGTCATCTTCAATCTCATGTACAGGTTCCTCGCCGGCACCCCGCGAGCTTTGTATAACAAATGGGCCAAGCTCAGCGCTATTTCTTGGGGCAGCACCATGCCCGTATACACCAACATCACCGTTATTGGTTTGTACTATCCACACCGCAGCTGAAGACGGAACGCTTACTGACCATTCGGCAGCCGTGACATACTCCTGCATCGCCCCTCTGATGCTCGGCTGGGCCTCCGTCGCCATGGCCTTCTTCTACTTCGCGTGGCGCTACAACGTCCTCTTCGTCACCGACACTCAGATCGATACGCGCGGTCTCATCTATCCCCGGGCCCTGAAGCAGCTCTTCACCGGCGTCTACCTCGCCGAGATCTGCATGATCGGCCTCTTCGGCGCCTCGGTCGCCATCGGACCCCTCGTCCTGATGGTAGTCTTCCTCATATTTACCGTCCTCTTCCACATCAGCCTCAACAGCGCCCTGAACCCTCTTCTCTACAACCTGCCACAGTCCATTCTGGCAGAGGAGGAGTCCCGTCGCCTCGACACCGAGGCCGCCCGCGGCGTCGACGGTGGTCAGCCGGGCTACAACGGCGTCAACCAAGGCTACAATGGCGTCAATAACGGCAACAAGATCTCGCACCTTCCCTCGGCCGATTCGGCCACCAAGGATATCCGCGAGGCGCAGACGATGCACACGTCAAACGGCAAGAAGCCCAACTTCTTCGTCAAGTTCCTCAAGCCGTGGTTGTACAGCGACTACCTCGCCCTGCGCGCCCTGGTTCCCCAGGATGTCTTGGACTACAACAACCTGTACTCGGACGAGGTGTCGCTCAACGCGTACTACCCGCCCACTGTCACCTCGCCGGCGCCGCTGCTCTGGATCCCCAGCGACCCCGCTGGTATCAGCAGGCAGGAGGTCGCCCACACGAGCAAGGTTATTCCTATCACCGATGAGGGATGCGAGTTGAACGAGAAGGGCAAGCTGGTCTGGGATCGGGAGACCACTCGACCCCCCGTTTGGGAGGAGAAGGTGGAGTACTAAACAGAATTGAACTTGGACGGCGAGTGGTGATGGACTGTTTGCTTCATTGAAAAGAACGGAATGATACCCGGAGTTATGCTACCGAGGCTCTGATACTAGTCGGGTCTCTTGCTTTGGAAGGACAAACTTGCTTAAGGGAGTTCCCACGACCCGAAGATGCTTTACTCTAATTGATTGTTGTTGATAAGCAAGATAATGGAGGAAAATGACGCTGTTATTCATACCTGGTTTGGCTTCCGTTCCCTTGGAATTGATGACTTCGAAGGCAAGGTGGGCTGGTATGTGTCACAGTCAGATTGCCCGAGAGTTGAACAGAACCAACCCCCTTTGTAATTCCCATAAAATCAGGTACCTTGCAGAACTCCCACTTAAATCCAAACCATGACTCCTATTCCAAGATCCCACGTATATCTCTGTACCAACATCGCCAACAAGCTGGTGGAATATACCCATTCCTCTCTTCCCCTCCCTAATCCCACCGCCCATCCCCCCTGCCCTCCTCAGCAACCTTCCCACTGACGTTCCTCCGCCCAAAGACCGATGACCACCTGCCCCCAAACTTCTGACTCTCGTAATCATTCCCGCTCGACACCTGTCGTCCTCCTTCTCCTCCTCCTCCTCCCACCGCTCCCCCCGGCGTGAGCATGACCGGCGCCGCCCCCGCCTTCAGCTGTCCGTAGGGCTTGGAGTAGAACCCTTCCTCGCCCTGGATGGAACTCTTCCTCTCCGTTCCTCCCCCTCCGCCGCCGCCGTCCCCCAACCGCTCGGTCGAGATGTCGGTGCTGGATAGGTTGAGGGATATCTCCGATAGGGGGCTGTTGCGGTGCAGGAGGTTGGGGAGGGAGGGGTTCTGGAGTGTGGGGGGTCTTTTGGGGCGGCGGGGAGAGGAGGAGGAGGAGGGGGTGGAATCGGGGGAGCCTGGGGCGGGG